>PVJH01014507.1:0-56679 GCA_004026705.1 Nesogale talazaci | reverse complement strand
AATTTTTGTTACTTGTTTTTCTGTATATGAAAACCAGGATTGATGCCCCTCAGAGATAATAAATGAAATAGAGTTCCTGGCTGGGGGGGGGGGGGGAGTCAAGGGGTAGGTAAAGGGGGGGGCTGATGTCAAGGAGTTCAAGAAGGAAGAGAATGTTTTGAAACTGATAACGGTCACAGTTGTACAATTCTGTTTGCTGTGATTGAACTATGGAATGATATGCTAGCTGTATTAAATCCCAATAAGATGGTTTTGGGAAAGACAAACACAAAAAATGAACCCTGCTTTGTTTTACATCCTCTGCAAAGCCTTTAATGAGTGATACTGCTGCTGCTAAGTACCATCAAGTTATGATTTATTGCAACCATATGTACAAAAGAATGAAACACTGTCCAGTCCTGCACATCATATTTTGAGTGCCTTCCAATCTGAGGAGCTCATAAAGTTCTCACTGGATTTATATTTCACGGTGAGAGCAGACCACTGGGTTTTTATTCCTAGTCTGTGTCAGTCTGGAAGTGCTACTGAAACCTGTCCAGTCTAGGCCATCCTACTGATATTTGAAATACTGTTGCTACATCTTCCAATATCACAACAAAATGCAAATCATTACAAGATGACAAATTTAATGACAAGTAGTGGTGAACTATTCAGCGTTAGTAACTTTTTACTTTGCTCTATTTCTGGATACACATATACATTATTTTAGGTACCATTTATGTATCAGAGTCTATTCTCTGCTTAATGAGAGCAGCAACGGCTTTTGTTAATTTCTTCAGTGAAGTCAGGAAAGGTGTTGATTTGAATCACCTGAGTGGCACCTAGAAGGCTATCAGTATTTTTCTAAATTAAATATAGTGTGGGAAAATCTTCAAAGTAGGAAGGTGCTAGACATGTTGAGGGAGTTAAATCCTTTGTTCTGCCTGGAGCACAGAGCCATGCAAGTTCCTTGTGAGGTGATGAAATGTTCTGGAACTAGATTGTGGTGATCATTGCACAACATTGTAAATACACTAAAATTATTAAATTGAACATTTCAATAAGGTCACAATGGGGATTTCCATGGTCTTAGTCTTCTCTTTAAAAAGATGTAGAGGTTCAGCTCAACGATCTCAAAAGTTGCTTAAGGCTTGAAGACCCCGTGACTTAATGATACTGCTCTAGCACACAGTAAATGCTTAATAAATATGTGGTGAATTGACTTGTCAGAAACATTAGCATGTGATGCCAAAGACAGCAGTTTCCTCCATGTAGCGATACTTGCATCAAATTCTATTTTCAGGTCCTAAAAGTAGGGTAGTTCAAACCACTATACCATAAAGCAAAAATCTTTATTAAAAAAAATCACATTGGTAAGCTACTATTTTCCAACACATCTTCCACTCTATGCATAAACACTTCTGAAGGCACTGTTTGGGGCTCTCTTAGCCTTCTCCTAAAGAATCCTGCACTCTTCTACCTACACCACATCAAAGAGCAGGTGTGGCATCCTCAAGCGACTTAAACATGTTCCTTGGAAATGTCCTTGAAATTTTGGAATAAAAGGAAGTCTTAAATGTGGATCAGGGTTGGAGCGTGGATTGGGTAAATTTTCCGGTGAAATTCTCTTGGCCCTTGCTGCCCTGGAAGAAAGAGCAGATGCACTGTCTTGATCAGAAAACCTCCATCGCACAACTCTCCTGGTTATTTCCTCAACAACGCAGTTTTCACTTTTCTTAAAGCTTAGACACTCCCATGGTTTTCCCGTGTCATTGATGTAGATCTATCCAGGTGACCCTTTGGAGTCCTCCCAAACAGTCGCCAAAACCTTTGGAGATGACCTCCGTGCCTTGAATTGAACTGATCCAGCAGATCTCAGATGCGACGGCTTCGATGGAACATTTTAAAACAGGTACTTGCATGAGCTCAAAACAAGTGTTTTGCTGAGAGAACGTGTCCATCTTCTGATCATAGGCGTTTATAAGCCTACTTTGTTTGGAATAAACCTGTGCTTGGATGAACCGGGACCTTAGTAGCAATAGTTTCTGACTCATCCATTGATTGTGCAACGCATGGAGCAGAATTGCCTTTCAATGAATATACTGATAAGAGGCAAAGAGTGCTTGGGGTGCTGGGCATTAGGCAATGAGGTAGGCAACTCAGACTGGCCAACTGCCAAGTCCAGTGGTTCAAACTCTCACTTGGGAGAAAGATAAGATTTTACTTTGCTCCTGTAAAGATTTATCGTCTTGAAGATCATGTATGGAGTAGATTTGAGACAGAATTAACTTGATGGTAGTGACTTTGGCTTTGATTTCAGTAAAAATTACCTGGGATTATTATACATTTTACTGACATAAAGAATGCTACACAAATAATTAAAAATACATAACATTATAGTGCCATTTTCCTACATACAATTGATTGGCACAGAATATTTTCATTGAGTTTTGCTGACTTAACAAATGGTATTGCATCCCTTCACTTAGTCTTTTTCTGGTAACTGTCAATAGTCTCACATCAAGCTCTCACTAAATTATTTCATAAAGTATATTCATTTAACTGAAAGTTCTTTCAGATTAGACACTATTTAGGCAAGACTTAACTTGTCTGTCTATAGCCACTGTGGTGGCTTGTGTATACTGCGATTCTGAATTAGTATCTCAAAGACCAGTCACCCAAACTTAACAGTTTTCAGCAGAATTTCTAGTCTAAGTTCAAACTATAAAAGAAAAGGCTGCTTACTTCAGAGGAATGAGTCAACAAAAATACCATGGATAGCATCAAAATATCACCAGTTACTGAAGACATAAGAAACAGATGCGGGATATGGTTATGACTCGAAATGAGAAAGAAAGAGAAAAACAAAGAACTGTAAATATCAGCTGATGATTGGAACCTGGAATGTATAAGTATAAATCCAGAATAATTGGAAGTACTTAAAAATAAAACAGACACATAAAATCAATATTCTAGGCATCAGTGAACTGAAATGGACTGGCATTAGCCATTCTGAATGAGAAAATCATATGGTTTACTATTCTGGGAACAGCACAATCAAGAGAACTATCATTACATTTATCATCATTAAGGACATTTCAAAATCTATATTGAAGTAAAATGCTGTCTGTGACAGGATTATGTCTATCTGAATATAAGAAAATTCAATCAACACAACTATTACTCAAAGTCAAATAAATGACCAGATAATTTCGAAGGGTAGTTAGAGAAGACAAGACCAAGTATTGTAATGAAAGGTGCAAAGACCTAGAGTCAGGAATAAGAAGGAACACGCTCATCATACCTTAAGCAGAAAAAATGCAAGCTTTCAGTTGCGATATTGAAAGATTCTATAAACAAAATAATGAATGGTGCAGGAAACATCCAAAGATGGTGTAAAGAATATGCAGTAACTGTATCAAAAAAGAACTAGTCTACATTCAACCATTTCAAGAGGCAACAAATGAGCAAGAATCAATGGTGCTCAAGGAAGACTGAAAGATGCACTAAAAGCATTAGCCAAAACAAGACTCCTTGGATTGATTGGATTACCGATGGAGATGCTTCAACGCGCTGATGAAACCCTGGAAGCAAACATTTGTCTATGTTAGCAAATTTGCCAACCGACTGGAAGAGATCCATATTTGTACCCACTTCAAAGAAAAGTGATCAACCAGAAAGCACATATTATAAAACAATAACATTGATATATGCAATAAAAATTTTGCTGAGAATCATTCAGCAATGGTTGCAGCTGTGTCTTGGCAGGGTTCAGACTGGATCCAGAAGAGGATTTGGAACAAAGGATATCATTGCTGATGTCAGGTAGATCTTGGCTCAAAGCAGAGCATAGAAGAAAGGTGTTTACTTGTGTTTTACTGACTATGCCATGGCATTCAACTGTGGGGATCATAACAAACTATAGATAATCTTGAGAAGACTACTTCATTGTGCTAATGAGGAATTTGTACATGGTCAAGAGGCAATTGTATGAATAGACAAAGAAATGCTGCATTGTTTAGAATCAGAAGAACTGTTGTTTCTTCTCATTATACTTACTGAATCTGTATGTTTAGCAAATAATTAGAGAAGCTGAATTATATGAAGAATGCCGTATAAGAACTGAAGGAAGGTTTAGTAATAACCTTTGATATGCAGGTGACATGATTTTGCTTGCTTGAAGCATTTGCTGATGAAGATCAAAGATTTCAGCTTTCAATATGGATTACAAATCAATGTAAAGAAACCTAAAATCTTCACAACTGGAACAAAAGGTAATAGCATGATAATGTAGAAAAGACTGAAGTTGTCAAGTTTGCACAACCAATGCTTATGGAGACAACTGTCAGATCAGAGGATGCATTGCATTAGGGAAATCTGTAGCACAAGACCTCTTTAGAGTGTGAAAAAACATGGGTGTTACTTTGAGGACTAAGTTCACCTGACCCACTCCATGATGTATTTTAAATTGCCTCATAGACATGTGAAGTTGGACAGTGAAGAATGAAGATGGAAGTAGAATTTTGCAAACTAAGGTGGAGCACATTGAAAGTACCACGACGGCCAATAGAACAAATAGATCTCTCTTGGAAGAAGTACAGCTAAAAAGTGCCTTAGAAGCAAGCATGGTGCTATTTTACTTCATGGATTTAGGACACATTATCAGGCTTCCAGGCTCTAGACTTCATGCTTGGTAATGTGGAGGAGCAGTAGAAAAAGGAAGGCCCTCGACAGGATGGATTGAAGCAAGAGAATAATTGGAAGATGGTGTGGGACTGGACAGTGATTCTTCCTGTTGTACCGTGTCACTATGGGTTGCAATGAACTTGGCAGTACCTAACAGCATGTCAGAATACTCATTATTTGTCAGTAATAGGAGTGATCTATTGGTTGAATAAATCAATATTTCATATGTATAAAAAACTATAGAACTATATACTGGTAAATTTAATCTGAATAGTCAACATTTCCTCTATCATTTCATTACCTCTAGACAATCACACATTTGCTGATTTCCAAGATGTAGAAGATCCTATCAGAATGGCAGTGTCATGCTATTGGTGTGATGTCCTGCATGTGGAGTTGATAAGAGAGGTAAAGTAGCACACTACTGAACCCCATTTCTATCATACAGGTATAGTGGAATACAAATAAACTTAAGGATGCCAATAAATAGGGAAACAACTAGGCAGTGAGGAGGTTTGAGAACTTACTTCCACTGTTTAATATTTACATTAATACTTTCATGTTTACAATAATATCATGACATTAATACCATTTAATATTTATAGTAATATCATGACATTACTATAGTAATACTATTGCTCAATTTTTAGTCAAATAATTTTAACATAGGTAAATGTTATTACTTTTATATCATTTAGCTTTTTAAAAATAAATTATTTTCTTGAGGGGCTCATACAAATCACAATCCACATATACATCCATTTATTGCCATCATCATTCTCAAAACACTTGTTTTTTGCTTGAGCCCTTGGTATCAGCTCATTTCTCCTCTCCCTCCCCCATCCTCCCTCTATCATGAACTCTTGATAATTTATAAATTACTATTATTTTTTCATGTCTTACATTGACTGATGTCTCCCATCACCCACTTTTCTGTTGTTTGTCCCCCAGGGAAGAGGTTATATGTAGATCATTGTGATTAGTTGCCCCTTTATCCCTCTACCTTTCCCTTACTCTCCTGGTATAACTACTCTCATTATTGGTCCTAAGGGATTTATCCATCCTGTATTCCCTGTGTTTCCAGCTCTTATCTGTACCAGTGTATATACTCTGGTCTAGCTGGTTCATAAGGTAGAATTGGGATCATGACAGTGGGTGAGGTTGGGGGAGGAAGATTAAAGAACTAGAGGAAAGTTGTATGTTTCATTGGTGTTATACTGCACCCTGACTGGCTCATCTCCTCCCTGAGACCCCTCTGTAAGGGGATGTCCAGCTGCCTACCAGATGGGCTTTGGGTCTCCACTCTGCACTATCCCTCATTCACAATGATTCATTTTGTTCTTTGATGCCTGATCCCAACGATACCTCGAGAGCACACAGGCTGGTGTGCTTCTTCCTTGAGCCCTTTGTTGCTTCTCATCCAAATGGCGATATCTTCAAGCCTTTAAGACCCCAGACACTATATCTTTTGATAGCTGGGCACCATCAGCTTTCTTATCCATATTTGCTTATGCTTCCATTTGTCTTCAGAGAGCATATCTGCAAATGGATTTTGGGCTCCAACTGTCATCCACAGACTTCTGCAAACCAGATGCTCAGAATTTAATTCCCTCATCTGGGCTTGGATTCTGTTATTTACAATCTTCGGCTCATACATACTGGTGTGCTTCTTCCGTGTGGATTTAATTGATGATTCACTTCCTTTAGGACAAGCCTTTCAAACCCTAGATGAGAGTTTTTCTGACCCTGCAACACGATGTGCTTTTTTTCAGCACACTTTGTTATGTTATCCATATCTAGAGTGATTTCTTCATGAGGGCAATACCTGACTCTTTCATGGTTTATCATATGTTGCTTAGTTTTAGACTCAACCAGAAACATTAATACTATCTCAGAGATTTCTATGTTCCTTTAATCATCAATCTTCTTAAGTTTTTTAAAGAATCATTTTATTCGGGGCTCGTACATCGCTTTTCACCATATAAAGTTCAAGACATAGTTACATATACTGTTCCTCTTAAGTTTTTTAAACATTATACTATGGAATATACCTTCTTTGTGATTGTACTGGGCCAGCTATCTGAAACGAATTATAACTGGCACACCACTTTTAAAGAGTGGGAAGTGGTGAACTTCTAGAATTAAACAATTTCTGAGAAATGTTATGACTTCTCTGAGGCCCCAATAGGCTAACACATATGTGAATCTTCAAGAAAAGTATAGAGGTTTATTTATTATTTAGTTATGCTTATTGATTTAGAAAATACTGTGGGAATATGGAAAACTAATCCTCATCCAACATTCCTTTCTATATTATTCCTGCAAAAGGTACACGTAGTAGAAGGGGAGGTGGAAGCTGATGATTGTGTCCCTCCAGTGCCATCGCAAGGCAGTTTCCATTCAGATATTTTCCTTGCACTTCCCATGCTTTGCCTGATCATAAAGGACATGGGTTGGGGGGGGGGAGGGGCGCAGGAAGACTGACCAAGTAGCTCTATTTTCCAGTTCTTCAATTATCTGGCTCCTAATGGGGTTTGGGTCCTCAATGAGAGATTGAAAGATAAAGGAAAGAGCGAGAGTGAAGAAGCCCCCTATGTCTGCCATGGGTAGCATCTCTTGCATGGTTCCAGTGTTGCCGGATGACCCTATGCCCTGGATTCCAGGAATATCACTCCCCACTTGTGACTCTGCAGCCCAGGAATGGTAGAGATGTTTTATTAGAGCTACGCTCTCGGTTGCTGTGTTAGTCCAGGTAGACTAGAGGAACAAATTCATAAACACACATTTGGATATAAGAAAAAGGTTCATATACAAGAGGAATGGGACATTGAGAATGCATCTCAGGCCAGTCCAGTTCAAAGTCTGATAGTGGCCCATATCCTCGATACCAGTCTATAAAGTCCCTTTCCGACTCACGAAGTCACAAGCCAGTGGGTGCAGAGTCCCGGCGCCAGCAGGGGTCTCCCCATGGCTCTTCGCTTCCAGGGCTCAGGCCCCATCAACAACATCCAGTGGTGGTAAAAGCAACTCAGCGCTGACAGGGGTCTCCTTGTCGCTTCTCCAGTTTCAGAGGTCTGTTCCATCAGGGTAAGGGCATGTGGCTTCTCCTCCGGTTTCTCCATCTCCTCGGACATTGCTGTCTTGTCTTGTCCGGAGTTCATTGTCTTTGAGACTAACTCGCAACAACTGGGGAGATAGCTTCTCATCTCCATGAGGGAAGTATCACAAGACTTGCCAGAAGTCTCAGGAGAAAGCCATGCCACACGGAGGCCTCATTGCCTACTCAATGGCTATCTCCATATGAACAGGCTAGACTCCACCCCTACACCTCAATCATGAAATTAACATAAGCATATGACCACCACAGTTGCCTCATTTTCTTTTCAGTTCTTCCACCACCGGATGTAGCAAATGTTATTGTGCCCCCTCCTGAAAGATAAAAACCACTTCTTGGAACACACGAGAATCTCTCTCCAAGGGCTTAGGTCCTGACGTGTGGAGCATGCTGTGCCTGTGTTCAGAGAAAGCTGGAGAATTAATGCCTATAGAAGCTGCCTCAGCTAATGTTAGTAGGTAAATAGCTTGGTTTCTTTCCCCTAGGTGGGATAACATTGAAATGTTTGTAGTGACTGCCAGACCTCCTTGCAGGATGGAGCTCCAGCTCTTCACTGGGATGAATGCTTGATAATGTGTACTTTAAGGTACTTTAAGGTCCTTCTCTCTTCACTGCTCCTCTACTTATATTTTCTAGATCAGTGGTTGTCAACCTTCCTAATGCTACCACCCTTAAATATACCCTTCCTAATGCCACCACCCTTAAATACAACACCCTTAAATTCCTCATGTTGGGGTGACCCCCAACCATAAAATTATTTTTGTTGCTACTTCATAGTTGTAATTTTGCTACTGTTATGAATCAGGTGACCCCTGTGAATGAGTCATTCAATCCCCAAAGGGGTCACAACCAACAGGTTGGGACGCCTGTTCTAGATTGTCTTCTGTATAAACTACTTGCACTTGAATTCTTGTCTCTAGCATGGCTGGGAAACCCAGATCAAGACAACTATGTGATAGCATTTCCATTGCATTCTCAGGGTTTCTGCTTTCCTGTTGATATTGCAACTGATATACCTACACTCTCTGAGGGGATCCCAGCTATAGGCTCATTCCTTGACCTTTCTGCATCGCTGGAACAGAGGTAGGACATTGCTTTGCTTTTCGTGGCCTTCCAGGCTCTTGTTCTCAAGGTACCTACTATAACAACAAGTGCTCCTGCTCCTTCCTCTCATTAAAGGTAGTCTGAGAAAAACCAGTAAACCAAGGACGTATGATAAGCAGAAAATCCCCATTACCTCTAAGTAGGCTATAATTTAACAACCTTGAATTATTGTTGAAAGGTGTTTTAATCCAGTTGGTTTAATTTATGTTTCTTCCCATTACTGTTCTGTGGTGATTCTTCTAGAAGGCAAGTCTCTCCCTCACCCACCCACCCTAGGGCCATTGCTATTACCATTCATCTTTATTTTGGCAAAATGTTCATACTTTGTGGGCTACTATGTGGGTGGCTATGTTATATTGTTCTGCCACCAACCATGTGTATGCAATAGTTTTCTTTGCCCTCCCATGTCTTTTTAAAAAAATTACTTTTAACTGGGAATTTATATATATACATATATATTTCCATAATTAATAACATCAAGCTGAATTGTACAATTGCTTTCACAATCAGTTTTCAGACATTCTTTTCCTTCCTGGACTTCTTGACCTTGTCTTAGAAGGCCAATCTTAACACTCATCTTACATTTTCTATCTTAGGGTTAAATGTGTCCATTCTGATTTTCTAGCCATGAAGGCACCTGTCACAGCAGGAAGGTCAAAGGAGTCTTCTGGTATGTCTGTCCAATGCTGGGTTGCTTAATGGGTGGGCTATTCATGAGCCTAGAGCACCCTTGAAAATATTGTAGAGGAGCTTATATGAGGGGTCTTCAAAAATGTCAAGGAAAATAGTCAAAAAGAAAACACTATGCATGGATCAAAAGGGTGTTTTGCACCAAAATAAAAGCATACTAACTTGTTGCAACATGTCTGAGCAGGATCTAGTTTAGGACACTAAGAAGAATTAGTCACCAGTGTAAAAAGAGCCCTGATCAGAGTCACATGAATTTTGCTAACATTGAAGCAAGAACAGACATCAAATTTTTTCGTTTCACATTCTTTTTGTGTGTGTGTGCCATCACTGCCCTGGTGGGAGTAGGAGACCCAGTCTTGCTCCTGGAGAGCTGCTACTGGAGTTGAATTACCAACCCTGTGGGCCGCAGTCCCGCACACAACCACTGCACCACCAGCGCTTAGCGAATGGGAATGAAAATGATGGTGAAAGATGTGTAGGAGAATGATGAAATTATTTATGCTTTATGAGGAGTGTGTGGAACATGGCTTCAAAGAAAACAGTTTACAATGGAAAACTCCTTCTAGGAAGGGATGAGATACTGTTGAAGATGCCTGCAAAGGCAGAGCGTCGACATCAATTTTCAAATAAAAAACTTAATTTTGTTAGTGCCCTAATTGAAGACCAATAATTAAGAGCAAAACCACTGACCAACACCATAAACCTCTCAATGGATTCAGCTTATGCAATTCTAACTGAAAAAAAAATGAAAGTTCAACCAACTTCCTGCTCCATGGGTGTCCAAACTGTTGCACCAAGATCAGCTGCAGACGAGAGCGACATTTTCCATGGAGATTTTAAACAAGTGGGATTAAGATTCTGAAGGATTTCTTTAAGAAATGACAATGGGAACTGAAACATGGCTTTGCCAGTATGACGCTGAAGACAAAGCATAGTGGAAACGTTGGCTACCGAGCAGTGGAAGTGGGTCAGTCAAAGCAAAAGCAGACTGGTCAAGGGCAAAAGCATGACTCAAGGACTTCCCTGGAGACCAAAGCATACTATTATCTGCTTATTAGGTGCTTTTAGAAAGTTAGGCAAAGCTTCAACAGAAAAGTGCCTGGAAAACCTGCCTCTGGGAGCCTTCCACCCAAACAAGGTTGCTGCTCCTTCCTCTCGTCCAACAAGGGCCTTTTTGTGAGAATTTTGAAGAAAAACCGTGACGTTTCTGCCTTACATTCCCGACTTTGACTCCTTCTGACTGATTTTTGTTTCCTAATCTTAAAATATCCTTAAAGGACACTCATTTTTCTTCTGTTAACACTGTAAAAGAGGCTACATTGACATGCATAAATTCCCTGGTTTTGTCTAGTTTTTTTTTTAAGGACAGGTTGAAATGACTGTTATGACCGCTTATGAACACGTCTCCAACTTGATGGGGCTTATGGTAAGAATCAAGTATATCGGCTTTTTGTTTTTATCCCTCAGTTCCATTTTTTTTCATGCGCATTTGCAAGTTTCCTTCCAAATGAGTATTAAGTCGTTATCAAGACAAAACTAACTCGACCTGGGTTGAACTTGAATCCATTTGTTTTCGGGATTAATGTTGTGCCTGTTTTACATGATGTCTGGACGTCTTGCTGCAAGACGCTCCTTTCAGATGCACACCCTGTGTGAATGGTGCCCCCTGCAATGGTGCAATGCAGCAGGTCTTTGGGAAGGTGGCTGTGGTCCTCATTTTGAGGTCAGTGGCCTGCCTAGACTTCGATCTGCCTTGGGTATTTTAGGTAGAGGCCATGTCACAGCTACCTAGCAAACTGATTCCTAGAAGGTTACAGGAAGCAGAGATCTGAACACAAACCAGGCTGTCTGTTTTAAAAAAAAAACCTTTCAGACCAAAAGAGCAGGCTTGGTTAAGAAATACCTGGGAGAATCATCTGCTTGGAATATTAGCTCCAATAGAACTGCAGGCAGAGAGCGAGCCCTTGACTCGGAGAGTTAATTGCAAGCAGAAGGAAGAGAAAAATAACGTGATTAGCATGTTTCCCTTCATGCCTGGATTAAGATGACAGAAGCAGGCAATCTGCTGTTTGTGCAGAAAGGCCACGGGGAAAGAGGGAAGAGAGCATCTGTTCTGAGAAATTGCTGTTTAAAAATGCAAGAAGACAACACAGCATAGGAAGAAGACTCAATCGAGCAGCCGCCTGGCTCTGAAGAGGGCAAGAACCAGAGGGGCAAGCCCCCAAGTCACACAACCGGCCTGTGTGATCCATGGAGCACTGACTCCTGACCAGCAGTCCCTATGGAATTCCTCTCAGAAGGAGAGACAAAGCAGCCTACCTTTGCCAGTCTCTGCCAGCCACTATCCTCACCCTCACTGACTAGAGTTGCTCTTCTGTTCCAGAGAGGATCTGGGGCAATCTCCATGCTGCACCCCTCTCTCTGCTTTCAGCCCAAGGGTGATGTAACTACTCAGGGCAAAATAAGGACTGCCAATGTCTCCCTTGGGATAAATTTACTCTGAACTGCAAAGGGTGGAATGTGTGCATGTTACTAGAGGAATTAGAAATCTCATTCTAAGAGACTCCGCACATGGACCCGCTAGCTGGACCCCCAACTCTAACCGGACCATTCCACGGGGCCTCATAGCTCTCCCTCTCCTCAGAAGAGTTATTGGGTGTGAGCATCTCCTTAGCATACAGGTGGCTCCCCCAAACAGGTTGCTCTTAATATTCAGAAAGGCAGTTTGTCAGAGCTGATGCAGAGTGGCCCAGGAATTGTAGACATCTTTCTGTTGATATTTACATCCTACCTCTGAGAGGCGCCCTGGTGGTGACCTGCTGATCACAAGGTCAATGGTTCAAGCTCACCGGCTGCTCTGCGAGAGAGAGAGAGAGAGAGAGAGAGAGAGAGAGAGAGAGAGAGAGAGAGAGAGAGAGGAGGCTGTCTGCTCCTGTAAAGATTTACAGTCTATAAAAGGCTGCTATGAGTTGGAAGGCCCTCAGGAAATGGATGGAATAACTTGTGACTGTTCCAGTGAGCTCATACCAAGAGACAATTGTGGGGGTGGCACAGCACCAGCAAGTATTTTGTTCCACTGTGCAGAAGGTCACTATGGGTCAGGACCGACTTAATGGCATGAGTCGGACTCATGGACCTGATGGCAGTGGGTTTGGTTTTGGCTCATTAATCATTTTCACCTGAGAGAACTGCAGCCAGCTAGGTGACCCTCTAACAATTAGCTCAGTGCTATATCACATGCTTTCAAGTTAAGTCCAACTCATAGGCCCCTCTGTGAAGACCTGTCCCACAGGGTTTCCAAGGGAACAAATCTTCCAAGGTGCTGACTCTCAGATTGTTCTACAGGGAAGTGTAGAACTTTCAAGTTTGCAGCCAAGTCTGGTAACCACTGTCCTACTAGAGTTAATTACTGTTGCATACCAAAAACAAACAAAAAAGAAACAATAAATTCATCACCCTTAGTCTCTTCCTACTCAGCGTTCCCCTATATGGGGCTTCTGAGATGACATCTTTATTGGAAGAGACAGCCTCACCTTCCTCCTGTGGAATAGCTGGTGGGTTTGAACCACCAGCATTGCAGTTAGTAAGCTAATGCCCAGCCCACAATAGATATCAGGTTGTTGTTTAAATTTGTGAAACCCTGGCTTCCGGTTTTGCCTCCTTCCAGGTAAACTAACTCAGTGTTACAAGTCAAACCAGAGAAGTGAACACGCTGATTTTTTTTTTGTGGGCATCACTGTCTCTGGTGGTCGTGGGTGCTACCCCGTGCCGCTCCTCAGAGCCGCCGCTGGATTTGAACCGCCAAGCCCGCGGGCTGCAGTCCCACACTCAACCACTTACACCACCGGGGCTC
Source organism: Nesogale talazaci (assembly GCA_004026705.1). Lineage (NCBI taxonomy): Eukaryota > Metazoa > Chordata > Mammalia > Afrosoricida > Tenrecidae > Nesogale > Nesogale talazaci. The sequence continues at coordinate 43,252 of PVJH01014507.1, read as the reverse complement.
AGCCAGAACACACTGATTTTTAAGGGTTCATTTTTCTCTTATCCAACTGGGAGAAAGAATCATTTTCAAGCCTGTTTTTGCATACTAAAATGAAAGTAATAACAGAACCTTTCCAACAAGGATTTAATGAGATCAGGCATATGAAACAGCAGCACCTAATGATATTATTAATAGCATTCACATGATACTATGATTATTATAAGACGAAGCATGAGTGGGATGGGAGCTTCAGGATCCTGTCCTTTGAAAGTGAACAAATGACCATATCTATGTACCTGATACTTGGGGAACATTGTTTATGTTTTCTGGTGGTGGCTGTTTGTATCTCAGAGTAGGACTGTGCTACCCAGCTTTATCATGGCATATTCTCAGGAAGCCATCTGCCAGGCCTGTATTCTGAGGTACCCATAGGGGAGTTAAACCACCAATCTTTTGGCCAATAGTCCAGCTTCATCATTTATTACACCCAGGAATTCCTATTATAAGAAATCTCAGTGAGATGGAAAGCATAGAGATCACCATTCTAGGCACTAGTGAGTTGAAGTGACCACTTTGAATGATACAATCACATGACCATCTATAACAAGAATGATATTCCAAGAGCTATCCTGAAGTATAATGCATTCAGTGTTAGGATAATATGAGAAGGTGTGAGAGAATGTCTATGGAAAAGTTTCACTATCTTTTAATTTCATTGTTCTCTCAATTTTTGAAGCCCCCCTCCTATTTGTAAGAAAGGTCAATTAGTATGACTGCTATTCAAATTTTCAAGCAAACGCTTAAGGCCAAAGGTGAAGCAATTGAAGGTTTTGATCCACTTCTGTAGTCTGAATTATTTGAAGGTGCAATCAAGATGCACTGGTGATTACTGGTGATGAGCCTGCAAAAGCTGGAAGCAAAGAAGAAGAATCAGCAGTTGAAAAGCAAGGTCTTGGTGAGAGAAATGATTCTAGGTGGACTTCATGATAGAATTCTGTAAGACCAATGACTTGTTCATTGTGAATACCTTTTTAAAGCAACATAAACAGTAACTGTTCACAGAATACACAGGAAACAAATAGACTACATCTGTGAAGGAGAGGATAACTATCATCTGTCCAAACAGGACCATGGTGCGTTGTTGTTGTTGCAGAACAGACCATCAGTTGCTTGTATGCAAATTCAAGTTAAAACTGGAGAAAAAGCAAGTCCACGGACCCAAAGTCTAAACATGAGTATATCCTAATTGAATTTAGGAGGCATCTCAAGAATACAGTCGATGACAAGACACTAATGACTGAAGATCAGGAGAGTTTTGTAAAGGCACAAAAGAGGTCACACATGAAGCAACCAAATGGTCCTTAAAAAGCCAACCAAGAAGAAGAGGGGTATCAGAAGGGGCTCTAAAACTTGCCCCTAAATATTGTAGCCTCTGACCATCTTCCCTCTGCACACTCACAGCCAGCAAGGCCATTGAGACTCAGAGCAGCCTGAGGGAGGATTTCTAAGACTGCAACTCATCACCGGAGTAGAGCGCGTCATCTTTCTCCCTCAGAGCATGTGATGGTTGTGAACTGTTGACTCTGCAGTGAGCAACCCAACTGGTAACACACTCTACCACGAGGACTGGGCTGTGCTGAGGAAGGATGCCCTTGAATGTCTGCGTTCCGGGAAGCCACCACTGGCATTGTAACCCTTGAGTTTCATCTTGCCAGGAAAGTTCAAAAGCTAGAAGGCTTTCCCCTTTTATGATCCACCTTTCGAGACAGGCCTTCACTGAATCACATTTAATCATGGTGCTTTGAGACTGGGCACAAAGGGTTAGTGGGGGAATGATTGTTTAAAGAATGTTTATGTTTTTCCTTTAAGTATTAGGACCAGAAAAACACTTTTTAGTTGCTGTTTCCCTGAATCAGGTGATGCTTTCCTTTTGGGCTTTGGATGATCAGAAGAAAGCAAACACCAATCACAACTTTTTCTGTCTAGGCCTTGGGAATTCAATACAATTGCATCCTTTTTGGATTTTGTTGTTTTTCTGTTTTATTCTCACCATCTTAGTATGTGTGTGCCTTTTATTTCATGCTGCTTCATCTTAGGAAACAAACTGGGAATACATCTTAAGAAAGACGGATCAATCCAATAGCTATTTTACTTTTCCCTAGTAGGAAACCAAGACCATAGAACTTAGACTTTGTTCCGGATGTTTTCCTGCTCTGTTTTATAGGAAAAAATGTATTCAGAGTAGGGTTGCCAGATAAATGTAACACCCACCATTACATTTAAAGTTCATATAAACAATGAATCATTTTTAGTATAAATATTGCACACTTTTTTATACTAAAAAGGGAGTCATTGTTTATATGAAATTCAAGTGTAACATCATCATCCAGTATTTTGTCTTCTAAAATTGGCAACCCTGATTTAGACCCATAATGGTCCCAGCACAGCACCTGGCTGAGACGAAAGGTACAAAACTAAAAGCAAATTTAAGATAATAGTTAATTCCCTGAAGAGGCTCTGAACATGTTTAAAGGCAAATGTGAACATCTGGTCTTTAGAAAAGGCGAAGCTCATTGGCTGAAAGTGCCTGAGTCATGCTCAGATATGACGTGCTCTGGGCAACGTGCTTTGCCCAGGCTGAGCTCATGGCCTGACTTGGGGCCTTTGAAGATCATGTGAACCTGCCCTGTGGTTTTCCAGGGGCTGGCAGCCAGCATTTGACTGGATATACCTCTCCGGGAGAAATCAATGCAGATTGTGGCCAGTTCCCCACAACCTTTGATGCAGAAATTTTAATACCACCGATTTAACTCCCGTTTTCCTGGTCATGACATGGACAGGATATTCGTAGCTCAGAGACTCTTTGAATCTACACGCCTGACGCCTATTCTCAGCTGTCTTTGAGTTATCCCCAGCTCGCGGTAGCCCACACACAGCAGAACGAAATGCTCTCCTCTCCTCCCTTGTGTCCAGGATGGGTTACTGCTCTGGGAGATTTTTATCAGATGGATTTTGGAAGTAGATAGCCAGACCTTTCTTCCTAGTCCATCTTCGTCTGCTGAAATCTGCTGAAATCTGCTGAAATCTGCTCAGCATCATAACAGCCTCCACTGACGGATGGTGGCTGTGCTTGAAGCACATATGCTGCTGTTTGAATCTGGGTCTCTGCAGTCCTGTCTCCATCTTAAACACATCGCTGTAGATTCTGACTCATATGTGACCCTACAGGTGACTACACTGCTCTTCTAGCTTCCCACTAGGGTTTCCAGCACTGTCATCTTCATGGAAGCAGGCTGGCTCATCTTCTTCTGTGGAGTGGCTGGTGGTTTTGAAATACCAGTTTTTGATAAGCAGCGGAGGGGTTTATCTACAGCACTACCAAACCCAAACAAATTCCTGCCATTGAGACAAACCCAATTCACAGTGACCCTAGAAGGACAGGGCCGGACTGTCCCTGTGGGTTTCTGAGACTGTAATTCTTTACCGTGGTAGAAAGACAGCACCACCAGGGGCCCCTTTAGAAGAGGCCACATTCCTTCTCCACTCCAGTCAAAGACATCTGTTACTCTGGAACCCCCGTGGAGAGATGAGCACAAAGAGCCCTCTCATAGTCTCCCTTCTTGTCCCTTCCTCTGGGTATACCACTGTCATTCATGGAAGAAAGTATCTGGCTACTGCAGTCCTGCCGGGAAGCCTGATGGGCACAGCTGATGACTTCCTCTTCCACTGGACTCCTGCAACTGAGCTGCAGATGCCATCTCTAGCCTCGCTGCCCCCAGCCAGGCCAATCCCGGGGGGAAATAGGGAGGGTGAGTCCCCTGCTCTGTCACACTGTCCACACATGCCCCCATGCAGCTCTGCAGGAAGCCCCAAAGTCACACTGAACCTCAGACAATAGTTCCCTCTGCCTTCTCCTAGCCTACTGACAGGCTCAAATGACTCATCTGGGGGCCTGGCAGGACACAAATACTGTCCTGCTTTCTTTGTCTCCAGAGGAAAGATTTCTCCAGCCCTCCTGTTGCAGCAACACAAGCCCACATGCCAATCCGTTTATGGCAGGGGCCGGGCTGGCAGCGTTCCCAACTGTTGGTTAAGCATGCTTCGGTGTACTCAAACTGCGATCTGCATAGCACAACCCAGGTCTAACAAGGAGTGCAGGGCTGCCTTGGCAATGATGGTGGCCCTGTGATCTTCACCTGCTAAAATCCATGTCTCGAGGGCTCTTGAAAAGAGTAACATTGAGCTGCCAGGTAGATGCTCATCCAAAGTGATTGGACCCCCTTTTTCTTGCTGCTTTTTTGGAGTTATAGGTCCAAGTCTCCGCCCCACCCCCATCTCCCTCCCCTCCCCCACCCGCCCAGATTCGCTGCATGAGGAATCCTGTGTATCGGGAGGAAAGGGTGTAGCTGAATTCCAAGTTTGTGCTCTCCAAAGTAAACAAAAAGTCAGTGGCCAAAAAAATCAGGCCTTTCCCGGGGGAGCAATACTCCCCTCTCTCTTTCCTTGAGTGCTCTTCCCCTTCCCATCTTGTGCAGGTAATGGATGCTGCTGCCTGCAGAACACTTAGAAATTCCATCCCTGTGTATCTGTACATCCCTTCTGAGCACTGGTACTCTGGCCCGGCTGGTCCATGCAGGTGGTGCCATGTCTTTGTTTCTTGTTAGATTCAGAACAAAAAGTTCCAAAGGAGCTTCTCCTTTTCCAAGCATTCTCCCTTTCCAAGCCTCTGCTTTTCTGAGTGTGGTTCACATAAACAAACCTAGGACCTTGATGATCTACCCTGATTGCTAGACTGGATGTCTCTTAAAGACAAATTCCCCCCCAAAGCATATCTCGAGCCAAAGATGTGGGTAGAAGTAGGAGTCTCTGGGTGTAAAGATTGGAGGCATAAAGGATTATGAATTGAGCTACTAGCTGCAAGGTCAGCAGTTCTTAACCACTAACAGGTCCAAGGGAGAAAGATGAGGCTTTCACAATCCCAGCTGCTAACCAAAAGTTTGGAGGCTTGAGTCCACCCAGAGTATCTTAGAAGAAATGACTGGGGTCTCTCTCTCTCTCTCTCTCTCTCTCTCTCACACACACACACACACACACACACACACACACACACACACACCAGCTGTCAAAAACTCCAAGGAAGGAGCTTAGTCCTGCTCTAAGGACTAAGGCAGCCATGAGCTGGAATCAACTCAATAGAACTATACGGTGGCTTGAGTCAGAACTGACTCTATGACAGTGAGTTTAGTTTGGAGTGAGCAGTTCTAGCTGTGGGGAACGGAGGGCCCAATTCTGTTGGTGAATCTCAGAGAGATCACACCGAAGATCCCTCACATTTTCTCAATGAGAATAATCCCAGACAAACTTTGACCTAGCTTAAAATCATATCAAAGGAGCAAGAATTAACCCATTTCTAAGCATGTCCTGTTAAATTATTTTCCTATATTTTGGAAAGCAGTTTCACCCACAAAAAGTCACTGGGCAGTTGATTCTCAGAAAAGCATCCTTGCCCCCCCCCCCACCTTAAATAGCTCTTGTCCCCTTGCATACCTGCAGTGAACCCACTTCTGACACATTCCACCTTCGGTGTCCTGGTGGCTTGCCTGCCAATGAAGAGCTAGAGCTTTAGTTGACCTCCTTCACAAACCCTTCTTGCTCCATGTCTCAGTGTAGTGACTAATCTTCCCCTATAAGACTTGTTGCATTCCCAACTCAAGATGCTTTTATTCTCACATATCTCACTTTAATTAGAGTTTTTCAGAGGCAAGAAAGCTAGGTATTTTATTCAACAACTGCTTCCCTTTGTGGGCTGACAGGTGCTCCTGGGCAGTCACCAAATATGCTTCATGGCGAGAGAAGTCCCTCAGGCAGAGAGAAGTTGGAAGCCTGTACCAGACATCTAGGCCCTCTAGGATGAACAGAAGGAACATCAATGGGGTAAAGGGAACTTCTACTTTAGGATTGTGGCAGTTACATAATCTCCTGTCAATTTGTGAAGGGGTGAAGTCTAGCCTCTTAATCAAGTTGCAGCTTGATGACCTTAATTGGAAGCATCACGGAGACAAATAGCTCATTGGAGGCCAGATACACACTCTGCTTCATCTTCCTGTTGCCAAGTCACATAGTCTTGGAGCTGGCAGAGTCATGTGGAGATCCATGATAGAGCTGAGATGCTTCCACAGCCACTGCATTCAGCAGACTTTGCATCCACTGGCCAGTGAACTTTCTGCATTTGGCATCATTGCATGTGTTGTGTGAATCTGAATAGGAAATTATAGACTGGTAGTAGGCATATGGACAAATATGGGGTTCATGGACTTGCTCTGGACTGGTATGGGATTTTTTCTTACCATACAATTACTCTTTCTCTAAAACTGTCTCTTATACACATATGAGTGTCTATGAATTTGTTTCTCTAGTCTATCCAGACTAACACAAGGAACTTTGCTTTTTCTCTTCTCTGCATCCTTAGCACCTATGTAAGGACTAGCATCTAATAGGTGATGAACGAGTGTAAGTTGAATGAGCAGATGGATGAATGGATAACACTTGTGTAGACATATAGCTGAAGATTGAAAAAATGTAGGGTACGTGTAAGTGAAACCCAAAACCGAGGTGCTTGGCATGACTCAAATGAAAGCCCCAGATCTAAAATGAACTCCAACACACTCAAACTGCAGTGTGGCCTAACACTGACGAGGACACCCAGCTAGAAAAGTTTGCGTGCTTGCAATACAAAAGGAGCATGGGTCAATACTTTAGCTTATGCAAGGAGTTGTTTAGAATGTTTTCATGGTTTGATGCAAGAAGGCATCGATCAACATGTCCTGGATGTTAAGATGTAGAAATGATACTGCTAAGAAGGATTGAAGTGTAACAACCACCCCCACCCCCCGCCCCTCCTGGAGCATGTTCTCATAAACGCTCCCATGCCTGTGAGCATGTAGGCTTTTTCATTCTACCTGGTAAACACCTCACTGACAATAATTTTTTTTGCCTGGTTTTTAGTGCATCTTTCAATTCGTTCATCTCTTTTTTACCTTTCAACAAATTTATCCCTTTCACGTCTAACAATGTAAGAATGTCACTTTACTTTGACAGACTCTTTTGAAAACCAACTCAATTATCAATGATAATGGTCAGTCATTGTCATGTCAAGACAATTCATTTGCTTTCAGTTTGAAGTCCTTTATCAGGGTATATTGGGAGAGATCAGAAAGGCCATCAAATCCAACATCAAAGAAAAGAGCCTTGGAAAATTTTAAATGTGCTGTAAATAAATGATATTATCATCACTCCTTTCCTGGGTATTTCTGGGCATTGAGGCCTTAGAATTCCAGCAAACTTACTATCTTGTTATGTAGCTTTGGTAGTTAGACAGATATTCTTATATTGAGTCATAACTTGCCACTTAATTGTTCAATGATTTCTAGTAACTTGAAAAGTCAGGGTCATCACTATCAGGCTTGTGGTCCTGGTTCAGGCTAATATTGTCAGTGTCATATTTTCTTCATCTATACCTGTGTTTATGAGCTGGACTCTGATTTCCAACAACTTTGGTTTCAGTTCTTGTTCCACCATTTATGAGCAGGATTTTGAAAGAGATTTACTAACTTTAGTCTCAACTAAATAAGAATGGATGCATTTGAACTAGGCTGCTGGTTAAAAAAAATATTGAAAGTACCATTGTTTGCTAAAAGGTACAAACAAATCTGTTTTGGGAGAAGTACAGTACAGCCAGAGTGCTCCTTAGAGGCAAGGATGGCGAGACTCAATTTATATACTTTAGACATGTTGTCAGGAAAGACCAGCCCCTGAAAAAAGACCAATCACTTTTACATTTCCCTCTCCCCAGGTATTTTATCTCATTAGCACTTCTTTGGACCTTTTTTTCTGACTTCCTCTTGAGCTCTGCTTCCACAAGTGTTCCAATAATTGCCCTGGTTTCTCTTTGACTCTTCAGGTAGCTCTTTCTCAAGAGAGGCATGGGCCTGTCTTAAATCTTAATGGCATCCTCTCTCCACTCTCTGTATCTCTTCTTGGAAGCTCCCATTTTCACCCCTTGCTAAAGTGACCAGATGTCCCGGTTCTTAACAATTTAACAATGTTCCACGGTGTTTTAAAATTAAAATAAATATATTATAGTACTATGTTTGCATTCTATGATAATTTTTGTTGCTCCATATAAACCAAATTTTTAATAAAGAAACCCCCCATCCCCCACCCCATTCAATGGTGTTCCGCTTCAAATCTGGTCATTTTACCCTTGCCTCAGTGGCTTCAGTTACCATCTGTTTTGATCTGGGTAGACAAGAGAAACAAAAATAATAGACACTCATATGTATATAATAATGAGCTTGATATACAAGAGCAATTGAATCTTGAGAAGACATTCCAGTCCAGTCCAGATCAAGTCCACAAACCTGATATTAGCCCATATGTCTGATACCAATCTATAAAGTCCCCGTCAGTCTCACGGAACACATACAATGACATCAAATGCAGGAACAATGAGTGAGAAGTCTTGTGAATTCAGTGGTGTTGTAAGCATCTTAGCACTAGCAGGGGTCACCATGTGGCTTCTTCAGCTCTCAGGACTCCGGCTCCACCAGGGTAGCTTCATGTGACTTCTCATCAGAAATATCTCACAGGGAGTGAGCCAAGAGTGTCTCCCACCTCCAAAATGGAAATACAGGAGTTCTCAGAATCCTCAGGAGAAGGCCATACCCACATCGTGGCCTCAGTCGTTATGACGCAATTGACAGACTAGATTGCACCCCTTCACTCTAAATCCACTCAAGTCCCAAATTGACACCAGGTTAAATCCCTACCACACCATCCATGCTGTAAAAACTTCAAATATCCTTCCTCTTTTGAGTTTATCCCACACATTTTTAACTTCTCAGTAGATACCTTCATCTGGATTTCCACTTGACTCCCCAACCTCGAAATGTCCAATACGAACGTTTTCATCTCTTTCCATTGCTAACTTCTTTATTCTGCCAAGACTCAAACGTCTAAGCAAGCCCAAAGGCGTCCTGGTTTGGGGTGGGGTGGAGGTATTATGGGTTAGCAGTTGACCTGCTAGCAACAAGATCACCAGTTGAAACCCACCAGCTTCTCTGAGGGAAAAAGATGAGACTTTCTGCTCCTATAAAGATTTACAGCCTTATGAACAGATCTGGATCTATGTATGCTTGCCACCGCCACCCCGTTATTATGATCTCCCCCCCCTTTTGTTCTCTTTTTATTCAATCTTCTGTTTTCTTTTTGTTTCGTCTCTGTTATTGTTGGTTTTGTCTACCCATATAAGGTAGACATGGGAAGAAAACTTGGGAGGAAAGCGATGATCCCAGAGGGATTTAAGGGGAGGAGAAGATTGGGGGAGGGAGTAGTGAACAAACAACATCACAGACAGGGGAGCAACTGGGGAATCCAAATAAACAATGGGGAAGACGTCGAGATCCTGGGGTGTTGGAGCGACAACAATCTGGCTGAGTGGAAGTACTAAAAGGCAGAAGAAGGGCAAGCGTGATGGTGGGGTAGAAGGAAGGAAAAAGGAAACAGAGGAAAAATCTTGAGAGCAAAGCTATGAATAGAGATATAAGCATTAGTATACACATATGAAAATTCTTTAATTCATAAAAACAGAGGCATTGACCTATGTACATATATTTAGTAATACACTGAGGTAGTAGACAGACTTTTAACCTCTGCTCGTGCCCTGCCTCAATGTAAGAATATTTTGTTCTAACAACCTGGCATTCTGTGATGTGCACCCTTCTGGCATAAATGAAGATAAAATGGGTGCATAAGAAAATATGGTGAAGCATGGACGAGGCACACCAGCTCATGGGACCATAAAGTGTCAAAGGGATCAGTTATCAGGCTTCAAGAACTTAAAATCACAACATTGTGAACTCACGGTCCTGTTATCATTGCTGATAACAGATGTGTGCATAAACAAAAGAGGTGAGGAAAGCTGATGGTGCCTGGCTATCAAAAGATATAGCATCTGGAGTCTTAAAGACTTGAGTAAACAAGTGGACATCCAGGTCAGAAGCAACAAAGCCCACATGGAAAATGCACACCAGTGTGAGTGACCATGAGGTATTGAAAGGATCCAGTGTTAGGCATCAAAGCATTAAAAGTATATCGTTATAAATGAGGAGTAGCACAGATTTGGGACCCAAAGTCCATCAATAGGTGAAGCGATATCCTCTTACAGGGTTGCAGGGAGGAGATGAGCCAGTTAAGGTACAGTACAGTACCTTAGTAACAGTAAGTATACAGTACAGTACAGTGTAGCAACAATGAAATATGCAACTTTCCTCTAGTTCTCAAATGCTTCCTCCCACCCACTATGATGATTTCAATTCTACCAGCCAAATCCAGCTAGACCAGGGGATATATACTGGAGTCAGAGACATGGGGAATTTAGGATACATGTTCCCTCAGGACTAGTGGTGGGAGTGGTGATACCGGGAGGGTAGAGAGATGGTAGAATAGAAAGGAGGAACTAATTTCAGGGATCTACATATAACCTCCTCTCTGGGACACAGCCAACAGGAAAGTGAGTGAAGGTACACATTGAACAGTGTAAGTTATGAAAAAGTAATGGCAATTTGTAAATTATTAAGGGCTCATGGGGAAGTGGAGGGTGAAAGAAGGGAAATATGAGGAGCTGGTACTGGGGACCTAAGTGGAGGGAGAATATTTTGAGAATGATGATGGCAACAAGTGTGCAAATGTGGCCTGCAAACAGTTGATGTATGTATGGATCGTGATAGGAGTTGTATGAGCCCCAAATAAAATGATTAATTAAAGCAAATGTTGGGGGGGGGAAGAGGAGCTTATACCAAGGACTCAAGTAAAAAATATATGGAAATGAATATGGCTACATGTGTACAAATATGCTTGATACAAACGATGTATTGAATGTTATAAGAACTGTAAGAGTTCCCAATAAAATCATTGAAAAAAAAAAGAAGAAGAAAATATGGTGAAGGAAGTGAATCGTGCGTGGTGATCAAAAGATATAGTGTCTGGGGTATTAAGGGCTTAAGTTAAACAAGAGCCCATCTAGCAGAGAAGCCACAAGTCTACATGGAAGAAGCACACCAACTGGTGGGATCATGAGGTGTCAATGGGATTGGGTAACAGGTATCAGAAGACCCAAAACAAACAATCAAACGAACAAAAACTATATTGTTGAGGATGAGGAGGGTGGGAGCAGACACCCAAAGCCCTTCTGTAGATAATGGGATATCCCCTCACAGAACGGTCACAAGGAAAGGATGAGTAAACCAGGGCATAGTGTGACACTGATGAAACACACAATTTCCTTCTGATTCCTGGTCATCCCCCTCTATCGTGACCCTAGTCCTGCCTTTCACTGAGGCCTAGACTGAAGCATGTACACAGGTACAGTTAAGAGATAAGAGCTCATGGCACTCGAAATCCAGGAAAAGGAATGGGAGTAGTGATGCTAGAAGGGTAGGGGAAGGTGAGGACAGGAGGGGAGGAAGGGGGAACCAATTGCAATGATCAGCACATAACCACTGCCACCCCCACCCCCCAGGGGGCTGAAGAACAGAAACTGTGGGTTATGGGAGACAGCAGTCAGTGTATAATATGAAAATAATAATCATTTATAAATTATAAATAGGAGAGAGAGGGAAAAAATAGAGGAGCTGATACCAAGGGCACAAATAGAAAGTAAATATTTAAAAATAGTGATTGCAACATATATATGAATATACTTGATACAATTGATGTATGGATTGTAATAAGAGTCAAATTTGACTCAATGGCAGCATGTTTGGCTTGGTTTTATCTACGCCTGAAATTTAATCATCATTGCACACTCCTTTACTCTATCTCTATATATCACACCTGTCTCATTTTTTCCCTGTCCCCTATTCATGGTCATTATTTAGGCCTTTTCCCATCTGGAGACTACTTCAGTACTTCCTGAAGACCTCCCTATTACCATAATCTCTCTGCCTCATTTTCTCTTTCATCTTCATCTTCCATACTATCAACAGAGTTATCTTCCAAACCTGTAGGTACCATAGTGTTCTTTTATATGACACTTACTACTCCTCAGGTACTACTTAATACCCAAGGATTAATATGTAATCTGTGATATGCAGATGAAATCAACCACATGTAAGCATTTCTTGAGCACCTCCTATAAACTCACGAATGTGTTATGTCTTGTGGAAGTCGTAAAAGAAGCTTAGAATATGATCTTCAACTTCTAAGGACTTTCAAACAAGCATGAGAAAAGAATTATTGCATAATTAAATGCTTAATTGTGAGGTACACACCATAAAAACAACAGGACGTCTATCTTCGGTTTGGCCCTTGAGCGCATAAAAATGCACAAATAGGTGTATTAAGATAAATAATGTATGTGCAAGTCCCTGGTCATAAGTTTATAATACTAATTTGCTTTGGTAATGCTGGCTCTGTACAAATGAAAGAGAAGGCTTTATGTCTATGAGACAACCGCTGGTCATTAGTTTGAGTGTTCAATACACCAAAGTACTTATTTTGTTGCATATTCATTCTATTCACTTCAGTAGAAAAGGAAATAGTTTCTGTAATTGGAATAAAAAAATAAGCCACTGATTAAAGTTCTCCTACCAGACTCAAACTCATTGCCACCAACTCAATTCCAACTCATATAGAGGTCCTGTGTAGAACTCTACACCGACTGTAAATCCGTATAGGAGGATCAAATAGCCTCCCCTTCAACCGGAGGAGTGGCTGGTAGGTTTACACCTTAGATCTTGTAATTAGCAGTCTAATGCTTACCAATAATTCCACCAGGACATGTTGTTGTTATTGTTGCTCAGTGCCATTGCATTGGTTCTGACCCAAAATGACCTCATGTGCAACAGAACAAAACCCCACCTGGTCTTGCCTCATCTGTGCCACGGTGAAATTTTGAGCCTGTTGTAGCAGCCGCTGTGTCAATCCATCTTGCTGAAGGCTTTCCTTGTTTCCCACTGATGCTTTACTTTACACAACAGGATGTTCTCTTCCAGGGACTGGTCTCTCTTGATAACAGTCTAAAGGATTAGAGCAAGATAAACCAGACAGTCACAATAGGCAAAATGAGAAAGAAAAACCACTCATAACTCTTTTTCTGTGACAACTTAAATCCCTGCAGTGTCTAGGTTGAAGATAAAGAAGTCTCTGGTTGGTGCAAAGGGAGAACATGCGAGGCTGGAAACCTTGTAGAAGTCAGAGTCCCCCCCGGGGCCACCGCAGAGAAACTGCCTGACTGCCTCCTTCCAAAAACATTCCCTAATCTGACACCTATCTGGCCGCTATAATGATGTAAGGGAATCTAACGCAAAGCAGATGTCTCTCAAACAGATGGGTTTCGTTTTGATCATGACCCCCTCCAAGCTTCTTAGTTGGCACACCCCAAAACAGGACTCCACAGGAAGTCCACAGACATCCTAAATCTTCCTGCTCATGAAAATAGATCAACTAAGGTTTTCTTTGAAAACAAACAAACAAACAAACAGGTTTTAGTATATTTTAGGTGAAGACTTATACCCGAAATTAGGTGTTAATTAGGTTTTGATTGAGTGGTTAAATTTTTGTTTGTTTGTTTTTTTACAAATTATTCCAAGACATTTTTTTGCAATATTCACAATGTGAAGACCCATTCCACGTGGCAGAAAGGAAACCCATTGAGGGAAACAGGTGCCCATTATTTTTCCTCTTTTCAAATGTTGGGGAGCACAATTTTCTCTTCTAATCCATGCTCACTAGACTGTACAAGCTTGAAACAAAAGAAACGGACTATAATGGGTTTAAATCATGCTCAAGGGTGTTCCTGAAGTGATCTAGACTAAGATCCAGGAGCCTCGAGCATTCTTCCAGATCTTGCTCTAAACCAACTGTGCATGAAGGCGCCTAAATCCTAAGTAACCAAATTAACCAATTTACAGGTATCTTTCTGTTTTCCAAGTTGGGAAGACACCAATGATGAACTTGATACATCATAGCCTACCTAGTACCTTAAAAAAAACCCACTACAACAAATCTGTTGTCATCAAGCCTATTCCTGTTGCAGCAACTTTATGTGTTACAGAATAAGATTTGCTCAGCCGTAAACTTTATAGAAGCAGATTGCTAGATCCTTCTTGCATGGTGCCTCTGGCTGTGTTCCAACTGCCATCTTGTCAGTAAGCCATGGAGGGTGAATCATGTGTACCACACAGGGAACTTTGTGTCATAGTTGGTGCTCAGTAAGTACAAGGAGGTGAAGGGACACAGGTGGATAAGTCACTGTCTAACAGTGTTATCGTGGAATTCATACACTGATGATGATAAGGCATTCCTTGCTAAACTGGCTGAATAGTTCCCCCCAAACCTAGTAACTAGGTTTGAAGCCTTATAAATGGAATCAAGTTAACATGAAAGCCCCAATCTAGTGACTGGTGCCTTATAAGGAGACTGACATTTGGGGACAGCCTAAACAGGGTCCAAAACCCTAAGAAAACCCATGACCATCAAGTTGACTCTGATTCATGGAAAGCCCACATGAGAGAGCAGGATAACCTCAGAGGGTTTCCAAAGGCTGAAATCTTGAAGGAAGCAAACTGCCATGTGCTTCTCCCATGGAGCAGCTAGTTTAAGCCACTGACCTTTCAAGTAGCAGCCAAGTGCTTTCCACGGCACCTCCAGGCTCATACAACTCCCATCACAATCCCTACAAACATCAATTGTGTGCAGGCCACATGTACACACTTATTGCCATCATCACTCTCAAAACATCCTCCCTCCATCCAGCCCCCCAGTATCAGCTCCCTCTATGCCCCTTCCTTCCTCCCTCCCCCTTGAACCCTTAGTAATTCACAAATTGTTATCATTTTCATACTGTACACTGTCCAATGTGTTCCAACGCTCACTTCCCTGTTGTCCGTGTCCCAGAGAGGAGGCTACGTGTAGATCCCTGAAGTTGGTTCTCCCTTTCTATTCCTCCATCCCTCCACCCTTCTGGTATCACCACTCCTATTATTAGTCTTGATGGATCATCTATCTAAAAATATATATCACTTTATTGGGGGCTCATAAAGCTCTAATCACAATGTAGACACACATACTTTGTGTCGGTATTTACATTTTCGTATCACAATCCATACATGCATTCGTTGTGTCAAGCACATTTGTACATATACTGTCATCAGCATTCTTAAAACATTTGTTTTCTACTTGAGCCTTGGTATCGGCTTCCCATTTCCTGCCACCCTCCCCACTCCCCTATCCCTCATGAACCATTGATAATTTATAAATTATTATTATTTTGTCATACAGTACACTGTCCGACATCTCCCTTCACACATTTTTCTGTTGTCCACCCCCCAGGGAGAAGGTTATATGTAGACCCTTGTAA
Organism: Nesogale talazaci; assembly: GCA_004026705.1. Lineage (NCBI taxonomy): Eukaryota > Metazoa > Chordata > Mammalia > Afrosoricida > Tenrecidae > Nesogale > Nesogale talazaci. Next base: position 27,855 of record PVJH01014507.1, on the reverse strand, counting down.
TCAGTTTCCCTTAAGCTACCCAAACCTCCTTCCACTCTCCCAGTATCACCACTCTCAGCACTGGTCCTGAAGGGATCATCTGTCCTGGATTCCCTGTGTTTCCAGTTCCTAGCTGTACCAGTATACAATTCCAGAGCCTTTTTGTAAAGATTGCAAACTAAAAACCCCAAGGTTGCAATTCTACTCTCTCCTATTGGGTCAGAATCTAATAGTATCCTCATGTCTGTTTATGACTATCTTCTGCTCTTCCAGAATGGAGACTTAGGCTGCAGTGGTTTGGTCTGGGTCAATGACAGTGAGTTTGCTTTGGGGTTTATGGTCCTCTGTATTTGCATTTCTGTTCTTTCATAGGTAATGACCCAATTATACAACCAGTGTTTTGAATTCGCCCCTATTAGGTGAATGGAGAGATACACTAAAAAAATAAAGTCGGGGCTGAGGCCCAGTGGTGTAGTGGTTGTGCACAGGACTGCGGTCCACTGGGATGGAGGCTCAATTCCAGCTCCACAGGAGCAAAGGCTGGGCCTTCTACTCCCACCACCAGAGGATAGTGATGCCCAAAAAACTAAAATAAAGTCATTTGTCTACTCATATAATTGCCTTTTCTCACAATGCTTTACAATCTATACCATTGGCTAAATTAATGACACTATCAATAGAATTACTTTATGCCTTAGGAGTTTGACTTATAATGTTCTCTATCATAAAATGACAATGATGTCTCTAAAACAAACCAGAGACATATATAAATCATAGCTATATAAATGGATTTGGGGCTTGCACTTAATTCTAGCCCCAATTTAAGAACCATTGGTTCTTATGACATGGCCTTGTGGGATGCTCACCCTCACAGAGACATCATTGAAGACATGGGTACCATAGCAAACGGTGGTGAAGAATGCAGATGGTGTCCGGCTGTCAGAAAGAATAGCATCTGGGGCCCTAAAGACTTGTCTTAAAATAAGCAACCCTCCAGGGGAGGCGTCAACTAACTCCACACAGAAGAAGCACACCAGCCTGTGTGATCCTAGGACTGCAAATAATAAAATCCAAATCCAAAGGAAGAAATGGCAACAGAGTAGAACATGGACATTTGGTCTGGATGACACTGGAGGCTGAAACGTCTATCTACAGAGTTCCCACATGGATGAAGCCTCTGGTGAATCCCCTGTGATCATAACCCAGGGCCGTGAATAGCCTTGCTATCAGACAGAGCACTGTAAACGTCATCATGGCTGATGCAGGTGAAATGTAATACTCTACCATTCGCTCTCCCTTTCAACTCATTTTAAAGCTCTTTCGGTTTTTTCCTACTTTCTTATCAATTTGAGTTTTTTTCTATACTTTGGCCATTGTGGTTGGGTTTTTGGTTTTGTTTAGTTGCTTGCTCTTGTTATTTTGAATTTTTTTTATACCTGAAGTCAGGATAGGAAGAACGAGAGAGACAGTTATAATTGTCTTGGCCCACAGCAGAAGAGGGCGGGGGAAATAGGAGTGCTAAGAACAATGAGTGCAAGAACAAAATGTGGATTGATTGGGGTGAGAGTTACACACATTTTTCAATATACTCTAATGGTCCAATTGTACGATATGTGAAGTAAAATCGATTGGGGTGATGATTGCACACATTTTCTCAATATACTGTAATGATTCAATTGCATGATATGTGAAGCAAACCCAGTGAAACTGTTTTAAAGATGTTTTTTTAAAGACAGGCATTTGGACCACATCACTGATTTCCAGTGATACAAAGGTCAGGGCTGCTAGAAATAGAACACCAAATCGGTTTCCTTTAACACCATTTCCAAAGAAATAGTTGAAGTGACGGTGGCAGAAACAAGACCAGTTCCAATATTGAATGGTATGTGCTCTTTAGGTATTAATTATAAGACTACCAAGATCCTCCGATACTCAGCTGCTGGGTTAATGGGCATTTTCTACTGAGAACCAGTTGCCTTCAGACATGCTCATTTGTGCATCTGCCACATGAATCCTTTGTGGAGTGTAAGTTCAAGACCTCCTTAATTCATTAGTTGGTAACTTATTGATTCTGAGAGCAACAGACTGTGTGCCTGATCATCATTTTCACAAAGCGTTCCTCAGGGTGGTGTTCACTGTAAAACATTGAGCTTATTAAGAGTTTTTGGGCCTCTGATTAACTTTCACAGCAAAAGCTATGTTACGTAAATTAGGTACTAAATAAATCTTAAGTGATTGTGGAAAGTCATCAACGAAATTAAGACACTGACAGCTCACATAACAAGATGCGAAGCACTGGTAATTAAGAAAAATAATCATCTTTGCAGTAGGGAGGACAGGGTTGACACCCTGGGAAGTAATTCCCCAGGCATCTGCTTTCTAAAAGGCAAACCTGCTGTTTTGTTGTTCTGGAAGGGGAGAGTGGTAGGAGGTGGGCAGGGCATCCTCTTCTGATTTCCAATACGTGCAACCTAACTTTCTCTGTGGAGGCAATACAGTTTCAGTCTTACTGACAGTTGCATATTTCTACCGTGGCACTCACAGCTCTCCTCTCCAGATGTTCCTTCCTTGGGGAGGTGGAAGACAAATAGATTCAGAACCAGAGGGAGTCTCTGGGGAGAGTTTCTGTAAAAGCTTTCGGAAAGGGACAGCTGTGTCGGGCATGCCCCATCTGCCTTTTGTCCCCTTGTCCTTCACTCTTTCTCCTGTTTGGCATGAAGCTGGGAGGCCTGCCTGGAGGTGCCCCTGAAGGAAGTCCAAACAGGAAGTCAGAGGAAGCTGGTCCTGTGCTCCTAGAGACCTTCTCGCTTGAAAAGAACTTTGATCTGTTTCAGCCATTTGCTGTTGGGTTTTTGTTGCTTGCAGCTCAACACAGTCCCAGTTGAGGATTTTCCCGCTGCCAGGATAATTCCTCAACAGTTGTGTTGGGCTTTAGCAGCAGTAAAACAATAATCACGGGTTTGTATCCTCTGGGTAACAATTTACATGAGCAATTTTCAGGCTGTGACGTGCCCTTCCCTGGAGAACAGGGGCCTGAGCTGTGAACGCAGGCTCCATGTAATGTGATTCTACATTCCTTTCTGCCTCCTTGGAATGATCTATTGTTCGCTACCCCAGGATCTGGTTTCTAAATCACGCCTGCTCCCAACAATGCTCCTGAATGTGGATCAATCACCAGGGGTTTCATATCTCTCACCTCTCCACCATATCACTTGGTTCCTTTCACAGATTCTTAGAAAGCATGGCAATGACAACAAAGAGAATTTAGGAGTGACAAAGAGATCGCAACATACAATATGAGTCTCTGGATGGTCAATGTTTTCAATGGCAGATTTACTGCCCTTGGGCTTTCGATGTATGCTGTACATTGGTCAGTGGTGACACTGTACCTTCACACTTATCATACTTCTGCTTTGGGCGATCTCTCTTCATGGAGGAAATTATGGTTGTTTTAAAGGTCAGATGTTTCTTCCTGACAAGAGCCTATGAGATATCTTTTCAGACTTGTTTGGTATCTGTATATTGAGCACATTGGGGATTTCACGGTGTTCCTTCTTGCTGTATGTTTGGTCTCATTCCCTCCATGTCTACTGAGTACTGTTTCAGGATAGAAGGAGTTCTGGTGGCACTGCGGAATAAGCATTAGGATGCTAAGTACAGGGGCGGTGGTTGCTTTGGCTGCATACTTTCATGTCAACTTGAAGTAATATGAGTCTTGGGGTGGCATTCAATCTGTCAGTCAGGTCACAGTCTGACGGTGCCTGCTTATGTGTGTGATCTTCTTATAAGGGGAGGCGGAGGGCTAGGCAACCTCCTCCTGTCTCTGCCTTGACCTTCCTGCTTGCTTGCTGAAAGTTATTGGAGCCCTCCCATGTTCCCACTGGTCTCGGGTCCACAAGATTTTGCAGGCATCGGTCTGTGATTTTCCTGCATTCTGCATCATTGCAAATGGCTATGCGAGTCTGAAGAGGACTTATGGACTAGTATCGGACTTAAGGATTTGAGTTGGACTGACTCGGATTTTCTCAATCAAATAATTGCTTCTTGGTAGGAAGTTCTAACACAAAGGTCCAAACCCTTTAGCTGCTCCTCATGGGAAATATGGGCTTATCTGTTCCTGCAAAGGTTTATGGTCTCAGGATCACTATCTAGGGTCACTCTGTGTTGGAAATAGCTTGATGAGACCAAACAACAACATGCCAATTAGCTATTTCTGGATAATAAGTTATCCTGAAAAATAGTGGCATAAACCCAAAATAAACATTTATTATTCCACACAGAAAATAGGTTAAGAACTTAAGAGCAATTTACTTGGCGAATCTGGTTGCCATCAAGATTTATGATAGGATTATTTACTCTACCAAAGAGATAGAAAATTCCTGAGGGTCCTATATAGACAGCGATGGAGGGGCATAGCTGATCTCCCCTGGCTTCCCTATTGCCACAAGGCCAGGGTCAGACAAGCCTCCACACGCCATCCTTCCTTATCTATTCTGACAACAACCCTTCCTCCCACACCACTCTCCATCTGTGCTGGGTTCTAGGATTCGTGGCAGTGGCCACACAGAACGACCATCTTCACAATGAAGGGATGTTAATAATTTACCACAACTCAGGATAGCAAACAGTAAAGGACACACAGCAAGCTATGACAACCGTGTGTCCAGAATTCAGTGGGAGAAAAATGTGGACCCAAACTGATACAAAAGACCAGGCTTAATGGTCAAATGGAGATGGGTGGAACTCTTCCAACCTGCAATTAAATGTTTCCCCCAGGTTCCACTTTGAGGCAAAATAATAATAATAATACAGGCATTTAGGGACGAACAGTCAGTCATATGAGATCAAAAGGGCAGCATGTGCCCAGGGACAAAGGAGCCTGGGTGGCATCATGCATACATAGTTGGCTGCTAACTGCAAGGTCAGCAGTTAGAAAACACCAGCCCCTCCTCTGGAGGAAGACGGGAGTTTCTACTCCCACAACGAGTTTTACAGTCTCAGGAAGTCACAAGGGCACTTCCACCCTCAACTCAATAGCAGTGAGTTTAAAGTTTAGGTGCAGGAATCGCTAAGAGAGCAGGATGACTGGGAATGGGAAATGCAGAGAGCAAATGGAAAGGCTGCTATTACGTGCAAGGCCTCCAAAGAATGTCATGAAGCAAAATGTGTGGGACTTATTGAATAGAGGCCTTTGTGTGGGCGTGGCTGTCTCCTGAGAATTCTGGGAACGCCTGTACTTTCCTCCTTGATGAGGGGAGACACTTTCTTCCTCTCTCCTCACTCCCTTGGAGACGTTCTACCGATAAGGCACCAGGCTGACTCCCTGTGAGACATAGCTGAGGAGAAGCCACATGGATCTACCCTGATGCACCCAGAACCGCGGACCTGGAGAAGCCATGGAGAGACCCCGGCCAGCCCTGAGATGCTTACAATGCCACTGGATCCAAAGACTTTCTACTCACAGACCTGTGATCATCCTGCATTCAGCATCATTGCATGTGTTTTGTGAGTCTGAGGAGGACTTTATAGACTGGTATCAGACATAGGGCCTAATATTGGGCTTGGACTGTACTGGGTTGGGATGTTTTCTTAATGTACAATTACCCTGTATATAAAACTCTTTCTTATATACATATGAGTGTCTGTGGATTTTTTTTCTCTAGTCTCAGCTTGTGTCCTGCCAGTAAATGTTTGGGGCCCCTTTTGTTCTTACTCTGTATCTGCTTCTTTCCTTAAAAGCTTGTTATGCTTCTGACAATTCCATTGTCTTAAAAATGTTGTGAATCCTCTTCAGGGTTCACTCCATTGGACAAAAGCCACATCTACAAATTGCTTCAAGATAAACCCTTCTTTACTTTAAGCTATTATGTTCGTCTGGATAGACTAAAGAAACAAATTCATAAACATGCATATGTATATAAGGGAGAGGTTTATACATAAGAGAAATAGAATGTTGAGAAAGCATCCCAACCTGTAAGTCCAACATTAGCCCATATGTCTGATACCAATTCATTAGTCCTCTTCAGACTCATAAAACACATGCAATGATGCCAGGATAATCACAGGTCAGTGCGTGCAGAGTCTTGTGTATCCAAAGGCAGTAGAAACATCTCAGTGCTGGCTGGAGTCTCCCTGTGGCCTCCCAAGCATCTCAGCACTGGCAGGAGTCGCCACGTGGTTACTCCAGCCCCAGAGGTCTGGTTCCATCAGGGTATGCCCATGTAGCTTCTCCTCCTGCTCTCCAGGACTCAGGGTCTATCAACATGCTGCCATGTGTCTTGTTAGCTTCAGTGTCTCCCAGAGAGTCACCTTGTGTCTTGTCAGTAGAGAGTCTCCAAGGAACTGAGTCATAAGTCTCTCAACGCCTATTGGGAAGTACCGAGAGATTTCCCAGAATTCTCAGGAGAAAGCCATGCCCACACAGAGGTCTTATTGGCTATCTCCAGATTAACAGGCTAGACTCCACCCCTACACTCCCAATCATGATATTGACACCAAAGTACAACTGCCGCAGCTATTATAAGATTGCTAGAAAAAGCAAACAAACACAATAACCTTAAATTCTTTACAATCCCTCCTGCTTGACTGAGTAGTTCCCCAAGACACAAACTTGGTCCCTTCTGAAATATTACTTTATTTTGTTGTTGATAATATACACCAAAATATTCACCAACTCATTAGCACCTACATAAACATATTATGACATTTGCTTACATTCTCTAAGTTAAATAATTATTCTCACGCTCCTTTCTGGAGCTGTCCCTCACTGATCAGAATAGACGCACTAGTGTAGCAACGTTCCTAGTTCATCTTTCAAGGTGCTCTTGTCGCTTTCATCCATACACATATTTCCTGAAAGACTACAATGCTCAAGGTTTAGAATTTTTACTAGTTAAGATAAATGCTTTCTCTGGTTTAAGAAGACTTCAGGGAAGGTATTGGTTTGCTTATTAAAAATCACCTTAGGACGCCGGCTTCAGGGGCGATAACTTCACACAGTCCCTAAGTCTCCCAAACATCAGAAGCCCAGTGACCTTTCTGAGATCTTCATAAAGATTATGCCACCACCCACTCCAAGGGAGAAAGATGAAACTCTCCACTCCCCCAAAGAGTGACAGTCTCAGAAACTCACAGAGGACCAGTTCCACTTTTTCCTATAGGGCTGCTGTGAATGGCCATCAACTTCCACGGTAGTGAGTTTGTCCTGAGTTTGGAGATTTTAACAACTTTTACAATCACCTCCTGGGCTCCATCCTTAGACCATGTTTTCCCAAGAGCACGATTGATTCAAACTTTCTCAGAAGCCTTCTCTTAATGTTAGCATCATTTGATTTCTAACAAAAACGGTACCCATCGTCACAGAACCCATTCTGACGCAGAGCAAGCTGATGGAAAGGAGAAGGGCAGTGTAGGCGTCTGTGGGTTTCCACCGTGATGAATCTTTTGGGGAGCGGAAAGCCTCACTTTTCTCTAGAGGAGCAGCGTGTGGTTTCTTACCGCCATCCATGTGTTGAACAGTCTGGTACATAACCCACTGCACCTCCAGGTCTCCTTTGTCATCTCAAGAGGCTTGGTAATTTTAAATCTAATACAGTACTTTTTGAGTCTCTTTTGTCAGTCCTATTTTTTAGTTTATCTCTGGCTGTGACAAGAAGAAACCCATTGACACTTTCAAAACCTAAACTGGAAATCTCTTTAGGGTAGAGTGACCAGACATCCCGCTTTTTAACAATTGAACAACGTCCCATGGCATTTTAAAATGGAAATAAATATATTACAATACTATTTTTGCATTCTATGAAAGTTTTTGTTGCTCCATATAGACCAAATTTTCATCAAGAACCCCTGGTCCAGAGTGTCCCGCTTAAAATCTGGCCCCTTTACTAGGGGGAATCACACAGTTCACCTAGTATGTTTTCAACTTTCCACTATGGTGCTAAATTCACTGCCCCTTTAACAAGAATGGACTTTTCCAGTAACATTTCCTTCACTCCCCTTAAGCCCTCCGCTACTGCCTTCTCCAAGGACATAAGGCAGGGCTTTACAGGCTTTCACCAAGACTTTCTTCCCATCCTTCCAACTTCTGTCTGCTTCCAAATCTAGAGGCACTCCCACATGTTACTTTTTTATCACAGTAATACTACTGACTTTCAGGTACTCTTAGGGACTGAACTATGTCCCTCTCAAAACCCATATTATAAACCCTAACCTCTATACCTGTGGTTGTGAGGGAGAAAGACTGGACTCTACATGCCTAAACAGTTACAGTCATGGAAGCCCACAGGGTTTGAACTAGCGTTAACTCCATGGCAAATGAGTTTGGCCTTTTTTTGGGTAGGGGGTGGGGGGGGGTGTCCTCTGTGATCATAATCCTACTTGGGAATGGGTAGTCTTTGTTATGTTAATGAGACGGGATTCGGGTAGGGTGGATTTTAAGCTGTTGTTTCAACAGACATAATAAAAAGCCAATGAGGACAAGCAAGAAAGGACAGAGAGAAGATCTCCAGCATGAAGATTACCTAGGGGAAGAGACGGAGACCATTCCTCAGAAATGCCTAACTCAAAATAGCCAAATTCATGGCCATCAAGTCAATTCTGACTCATTGCCGCCTACAGGACAGGGTTGAACCGCATCCCCAGCCCAGAAAGCCCTCCTTTCTCCTGATGAGCTGGCTGGTGGTTTTGAAAGGCTGATCTTGTGATTCTCAGCCCAAAGCTTGCCACCTGGGCTTCCCATAGTTAATAGAGAAAGTCCCCTGGAGCTGACAAAGTGAATCTGGACCTCCAGCATCCAAAACAGAGAGAAAATAAACGTGCTCCTTAAAGCCATGTGGTTTTTCTACCACAGGTACTCAATAACCAAGACAGACACTGAAATCTGAATTCGTTACCTATTGCTGTGTCACCAAATTACTCAAAAATGTAGTATTCTACAACAACAAGCATTTATTACCGCACAAGGTCTTTGTGGGTCAGGAATTTGACGATGGCATATGAAGCCTCCGACCCTGGGTTCTTTCATGTCCTTGCAATCAAGATAGCTGCTGGGGGTGTAGTCATATGAAGGCTTGGCTGGGGCTGGATGATTTTGGCCTCCAAGATTGTTCCCTCACATGGCTATTGGCAGGAGGCCTCAGTCACAGGGCTGCTTGAGTGTTCTCATGCCATCATGGCAGTGAGTGGTCCAAGAGAGGGCAAGGTGAAGCCACAAGGTCTTCTTTGATCTTGCCTTTGAAGGCATGACCTCTCCTTTCTGCATAGGTCAGCGTCATTCAGTATAGAAGGGGACCACACAAGGACAGGAATACCAAGAAATAAGAATCACGGAGCTCATCTCAGAGTCTGACTGTCACAAGCACAAGGTTAAACAGGGTATATCTGAGGTACTGTAAAGTGACCAGACGTCCCGCTTTTTAACAATTTAACAACATTCCATGGCATTTTAAAATTAAAATAAATATATTACAGTACTATTTTTGCATTCTATGAAAATTTTTGTTGTTCCATATAGACCACATTTTTAGTCAAGAACCACCCCCAACCCTTTACCCTGGTCAATGGTGTCCTGCTTAAAATCTGGTCACTTTATGTTAGGTAGAATAGTATAGGGAAAGGGTGTCTCTTGCACATGCTTGGAGGTTCAAGCTATTGGTCAGGAAAGAGTGGTACACTGGGCATGCTTAGAAGTCCAGGCTTCCGACCAAGGCTGCACCTGGATTGGCCTACTTAGGCCCGGTGGATTCAATTCATCCAATGGAGTTAACCAGGGTTGTCAACCACACCTCCCCCGCCCCAAAGGATTGAAAAGGTAGTAGCCTGGGACCAATCTAATGATTTTCCCGAGCAGCTTCCTCACAGTCAGCTGGGGGGTGAAGGATCCTGTGGGTGCCTGTGTAAACTTGAAACTTCTAATTTTCATAAAGCTCGCTCTGATCACAAACCAGACTTTGGTCTGAATTCGTTCTCACATGGAGCCAGGGACCCAACAATACAGATGACAAGATTCCTTCTTTCAAGGAAATTTTATTCTAGTGTGATGAATATCATTCAATTATATGATCCAATTGCTATGGCATGGTAAGGAAGAAGCATCGCTTGATGCAGTCCTAAATTTGTTTCCTCTACAAGGCTGAAAGTTCTTGGCTGGGCATCACTCATCTTTATTCCTCACAGGGAAGAAAGGCTCAAGACCTTGCCAAAGTAAATGTTTAGAAAATATTTCCCAAGCGAACAAAACCCTGCAGCAAGGTCAAAAAACCATTGCAAACTCAGAGTAGCCCATTTGGTTTAATGATTAAAATTGATTTTTTAATAGTTCTTGAGAAGAGTGCCTTCAAGAGACAACTGGAACAAGAGTCTACGGTGTGAGGGAGACTCATTATGCAGCTCAATCCATCAGCAAAGTTAACTGTACATGGAAGGGCAGAGAGGGGTTTAGCTTGAGTGGGACTGAGCCAAAAATTATTAATTTTTTTCTGTTTAAAGGAAATTTTATCATTGTTCTAGGTGGAGGGGAAGGACAAATGAAATCCAAAAAGAGAGAGAGCATTGATCATTGGTAGAACAATGTGTCAAGATGGATCCATTCCTTAGCACAAGTGTTTCAGAACAAAAGGGACCATTGAAAAGACACAGAAGTACTTTCTAATGAAGAAGAAAACACAAGTGTTGGTGGGGGAGGGGAAAGGCCTTGGTTGCTGTTCCATGATTCGAGGTCAAGATCATTCTACAGACAGAGGCAATCAAGTTGGAAAGGGGCATTTGATGACTGTGGAACATGAAACTGCTATTAGAAGAAATTGGGCAGTGGCGGAAATGCTCCTGGATGAGAGGGAGGAGCCAGTTGAGGTTGAAACTTCGAGGTTTGTGGACAACCAGTGGACATGGTGTCATGACGTCCTTTGTCATCATCCAGAAGGCTGGGAGCAGGACAGGACATGCATGGAAAGCAACAGATGCCAACAACACAGAGGGTCATACCCAGAAATCTAAATGACCTGGTTTCCCACCCTGATTGTTCTAGTCATGTGGTATAATTTTTCTTTTGAAATAAATTTTGGGCTGAGGAGACAAGAAACTGCACCGTCTGTCCATTAAATGCGTGCTATCTAGTGGGAGAATTAGGGGAAAGAGCTTTAATCGTCTTAGGAATTCTTAGCATCAGCAGTCGTGCTTAAAATTCAGTTACTGATTAGAACGGCGTCAGATCAAGGAAATGATGCCAGTGGCCCTCTTCGTGATTCAGCCCCAGTAAGAGGAAATACACACTTAGCTTTCAAGTTCTTTTAAGACCACACGCCGTTGTCAGGAGCTGTCAAGTTCCCTCACTCCTGGCAGCACCAGACCATGAGTCTCTAGGATTTTCATGAGGAGATTGTGGGAAATAAATTGCAAGACCTTTTCCCCTATGCCAGGGGTTGGCAAACTCTTGAGACCAAAGAGCCAATCCTATCCCTCCTAACAACTTTAAGATCACTAAAAAACCTTGAATGTGTTTTTCCAAACAAATGATAACACTGAAATAATAACCTTCAAATGTTTTCAATGTGACTTCAGAGCTGCACGTTTACACTGTGGCTGGAGAGTCACAGTTTGCTGACCACTGCCCTGGTCTACCTTGGACTGGGAGTTTGAACGGAACTTGTTCGGCTTCACAGCAACATGTGCTTGAGGTCAGGAATGGATTTGGTTTGGGAATTGAAAAGGCAAGAATGCTACCACTGCAGTGCTCCCCCTCTCACCCAAGTTCTTCTGTAGGTAGAGACTGTAACGAGCTGCATAACGCCAACTGTATTGTAGGAAGCATATTGTCAAGGAGTATAGGGATTACAGGACTGAGTTCAGAGCCCTGGATTCCATTCAGCTCTCGCCCCTCTCTGTGCAAGTCATTCTAATCACCTCCTGACTTTTAATCACTCATTTGAGAAATGAGGAAACTGGATTGGATGCTCTCTAATTGCTTCCAGTTCAAACACTCAATTGGTTTATGCTTTCCACCCCATCGAATTGCCAAGGTTTCCCCCTGTGAGTGCCACACAAATTGGACACTAGGGGTCATATTTAGACAACCACTCACATGCGAGCATCTGCGCCTGGGTATACTGCAGTCAAAGGGTGACTGACTGCCCTTGCTTCTGACTGAAAATGACCTTAAGTTGAGATCTTGTTCTTTCCTTGTCTCCCCTTCTGGAGAGAGGCAAGTGGACAGCATAGGTTTCTCTAACTCAGAACTCAGACCTTCGGGTGAGTAGTGTTTTCTTTTTTGCACACATGAGCCCAAGTTAGATCAATTTTTAACTCATTGGGTAGGTAAAAACTTTGGGAAAATTTTGCATTCTTCCTCTACACATATAATTTTTAGGTTAGTTAGGTAGTGTTCTCAACCTGAACAAATTTTTTATATATATCATTTTATTGGGGCTTCGTACAACTCTTTTTTTTACCCAATGATCTTTTTGGGGGCTCTTACAGCTCTTATAACATTCAATACATCATTTGTATCAAACATATTTGTACACATATTGCCATATTCATTTCCAAATATTTTCCACTTGATCCCTTGGTATAAGCTCTTCTCCACCCCTCTTTTAACTTTTTTTTACAACTCTTATCACAACCCATTCATCCATCCATTGTGTCAAGCACATTTGTCGTCCTCATCATTCACAAAACATTTGCTTTCTACTTGAGCCTTTGATATCAGCTCCTCATTTCCCCCTCCTTCCCTGCCCCCTCACCCACTAAATCCTTGATAATTTATAACTGTTATTTTGTCATGTCTTATACTACCTGGACAATTTTTACAAACAAAATAAAGTTTTCTTCAGGAGAAAACCAATTTTGATAGTTTGTCATTGAGTGATCCGTATTGTTTCCACAACCTGTTTGTAATAACCTAATTTATTTGTTTTTTGTTTCTTTTTGAGGCATCTAGACATGTAGATGGCTGGAGTGTCTCCCTAATTTCTTTTCTAGTTGGTCTCTGTGATCTTCCAGCATATGCCCTGTAGAAGCATTGCGCGGTTTGAGGCTAAGTGCCATTTGTCCCAACTCAATTCTTACATATAGTGGAAAGTGAAAATGATTATTTAGTGCAATGGAGACCGCAAATTCACCTGCAAGGTAATTGGACAGTCCCTCTCTGAAGGGCCACATGGAACGGATGATAAATCCAGGGTGTGGTAAGGCACTGAAGAACCACATAAATAACCTCTAGTTCTTTATTATTCCTTCCCCTCACTATTAAGGTTTCTATTTGTCTTACTTCATTAATTATGCTAGATTTGCATATTTAAGATTGTTTAGTACGTGAAAGTCAAGATAGGTAAAGCTTCAGTGGCAGTAACAGGAGTAACAGTTCCCTGAGGGTAGAGGAAGAGAGAAGGAGGCAGGAATCAGAAAATGGGGAGCTGCTAGAATTGATGATTGTATAACTCCACTCGATGGGGCTGAGCAACAGACGTGTACATGAATGGATATATTGGATTGTGTAAGATATGTCAATGAAGCCATTATTAAAATGATATAGTTCCTTAAAATCTCTTTAAAGTGATTAGTTATGATGGGAAAGGGTAATCTTATAAGCCATTCCTCTTTCTTATAGCACTACTTCTTCGCATGTATATATAGATCTGCATCTTCAAAGCGTCCTTATGCATGCTATTCCCTTTGTGTCCCACTTTTGCAGTTCTTCTCCACAATCACCCAACATGGTTTTTCCCCTCAGTGTATGAAAAAAAATAAAAATACATAAGTGAAACAAAAGAGAAAGTATAGCCAAGAAGGCAACAGATCTGGGGAGGTGGGGGAAACCCTCCTCTTGGCACACTCTCTTGCTTACCAGCGGGGTATCTGTGAGCAAGTCGAGCTCATCCAAGCCTGATGTCTTCATCTGAAAAGTCGGTATCTTACCCTACGATATCTCAGAAGTATTGCACCCTATTCTCTGGAGCCTACCATTCTCAGCTCCCCACAAGAAAGCTGAAAGGAAATGCCACTCACAGGCAGAAGGCTCACCCCTCCGGGCAGAGCTATCATTGTGGCTGCCTTCCTCCTTCCTAGTTCTGGTACCCTGGGCTAGATTTGCAACTTGGAAGAAGGTCTGGACCCTTTTATCATAAGAGAGTTCTCTGCTGCCTTTCAGGGTCTATCCTCAAGGCACGGAAGATAATCCTATTTACTCTCTTCTCTCCTCTTTCCCCCAAGAGAGCCCCAGAGCCTCCTCCTTAAAATAAAGTGACCAGATTTTAACATTGGTAAAGCGGGACACAATTGACCAGGAGTGGAGGATGGGGGGGGGGGTGGTGGTGTAGAGGGGGAATAGTCCCTTCCCATTCTCCTGCCGTTCCCTAGCTTGTGGTGCATTCTTTTCAAAAATCGGGACTGTTTTTGTTTTTGTTTTTTGGGTTTTTTTCTGGGCATCACTGCTCTCCCCTGGTGGGAGTAGGAGGCCCAGCCTTGCTCCTGGAGAGCTGCTGCTGGATTTGAACCGCCAACCCTGTAGGCTGCAGTCCCACACACAACCGCTGCGCCCCCGGGGCTCAACCCCAAATCAGGGCTTTTTTAAAACGCTGCGGGACACGGGGAAAAATTATTTAAAATCGGGACTATACTGCCAAATGCGGGCCGTCCGATCACTTTACCTTAAAATCATCTTCTTACTCCAAGTATCCCAGACCAAAGCATTCACAGATGCCAAGCCTGGTCTGTCCCATGGACTACGGCCTATACGCTCTCTGCTTCACTCTCCTGATGCGGTATTGCAGGAACTGGCCAGGAGCAGCAAGTGGTTCCATTTCTTCCAACTCTTTTCCAGACTTAGGATAGCTTCCTGTTCAGCAAAACATGGTGGAAACCTATTGGCTGTGGAGTCAGGGAGATTTGCATTTGATTCCCAGATTCCCCAGGTAGCCAAACAGTTTATTTAATCTCTCTGTACCTCCATTTCCTGGAAGTACAGGGCATGGCATATTATGAAAGCTCAGAGTGCCCAGTGGAGCTTTTCCTGTTGTTCCAGCATTGTGACTACAGCCCGGGCACAAAGCATGCCCCATTTCCAGTACATTGAAAAGCGAGTTTGCTTGGGAGAACAAAAGGGGAGACCTCTCTGCTAGCCAATTGTCTATGTACATTTGAAGGTGTGAAGTTGACTCCTGCCTGCATGCCAAGTGACTCTGAGGTTAGGGGAGAGGGAGGGCTGCCAAGGGGCTTCTGTCTGATGTGGTCAGCCCCACAGAAGGATCACCATGAGCCCTGCCTGTGGGTCTGCAAGGAGATGCCGCTGCCTTTGGAGAAAGGAATTCAAGTGAATGAGCGGGAGGGAAGGCAGTATGGCTCTAAGACAAGCTTGGGTGGCATCTATGAAAACCATCCATCAGGAGAAGTCACTAGCAAACGATCAGAGCGAGACCCAGAGGCCTAAGTGAGGAGAGAGAGAAGGTTCAAAGGGAGAGAGGAAAAAAGGAACAAACCCTCCAAAAAAATGGGGGGGGAGGTACAGAAGTGAAAGTCAGAATGCATTTATGCTCTCTCATCCCATAGCTGGAGGAAGGAGTAGCAAGAAGATAAGGATAAAGTTTTAAAATAAGACCGAAACAAGACTGTTGCAATCACCCAGAGTGAGGAACGTATTACAGGGTCTGGCCAGGTGGTCTTTATGGCACCATCTACTTAATAGGAAGGGAGGATGCCAAGAGACCCTATTTGGGAGTCAGTAATTAAGGAAATTAACATGTTAAAATATTTATCCGCCAGTGAGCTGAGACGACGCCTCAGCGATGTGATTCTATCAATAATTGGTGGTTTATTTTTATGGGGCTTGTAAACACTTTCTGGCTGCTGTTTCCCCCGCCATCAAGGAACGTGTTCGTTTTTAGACTTGCTGTCTGCTCATCTTCCAAAGCTGCCTGCTCTTTTCATTGCATTGCCCCAATTTTGCCTGATGAGTTCTCTTCCCTTACTCATCTTGATCAACATTCTGAACGTGTTTATTTTTAAACCGCTTTCAGATTGATTTAATATTTGCAGTTCTCTGGGTAGGATTTCTCGAGTTTTCAAACCAGTTGATTACCTCTGAACAAATTGCATTTCCTTATTTGCAGTAGGCTCATCTGCATGGGGTATTATCTTCTTTTCACTTCCTGTGCCTACCTGGGCTATAGAGGTAGTCCTTCACTGTGGCTGTGCGATGCCTCAGACTGCCTTTCTTACAGTGTCTGCCTCTCTTTCTGTATGAGATTTTGTCTACCCAGATGCCTTGGGTTCTGAATTTTCAAAGTTGACTCGTAGGCCATAACAAGGATTGGAGTCTCCCTCTAAGCCAAGTCCTTGAACAAAAGTCCTTGGATAAAGACTTCTCCAAATCTCTGCGTTATCCAGGTAGCCACTATCGTTTCCTAGCATAGAGTCTAAGTCCCTCTCTTATTCCCCTTTCCTATCTACCCCAGCCCTCACTTACCATCAAGGGGCTTCTCTTCAGCTCTGACACGCAGAGTTGTCAAACTTAAAGAGCACCACTCAGTTATTTTTCTAGTGTTTCTGTACATTTGAGGGCTTCCTTTCTGAGTTCAGATTCTGTCTTAGGCACAGTTTCTCTACATTCTGCCTATCACCTCCCATGTGGAACTCTGAGTGCTTTTGTGAGCCCCTTCTTGGAGAAGTTCATGGGGAGGAGACTGTGACTTGTGGGGTTTTGAGAAGGGCAACCATGTGAGACTTGATAGCAAGCACACAGGGCCATCCTGTTCTATACTCTCCTGAGTTAGAAATCTTCAATGGCAGCAGGTGAAAAGAGGTCTGGGATGATGTTCGATGAAAAGAAAACTGAAGACCTTGAGTCTATTGGTTTAGAGTTGGTGGGCAGAGAATACCAGAGAAAAAGTCAGGAGAAATAGGAGCAGCTTAGCCTTTCCAGACTACCCCAAAGGCAAGAATCATGAGGTGAAGAAAGAAAGACAAAGGCAAGCCACTCAGATAGCTGAGTACTTCTAGCAGAGGAGCTTAAGGGATGACAGGAGTGTGGAATGAGAATTAAAAAAGTCTATCGTAACAGCAGAGAGAGGGAGTTCTTTCCGGCATCAATGGTGATGGTGTGCCATGGATCCCAAAAATACAACTGTTGAAATAGCAGCAAGAGCTTCCTGTGCTGTCAGAGGTGCCAGAAGATATCAGACAGAGGAAGGGATAGGCCTTCTAGGTTTCTGTGGGTCGAAGGCTCCACAGAGGACCAGTTTGTTGGGGTTCTTAGTAAACACCCCCATATCACAGCATCAGGGGCTCCCACATCCATGAGATGGTCTCTGCCCTGTGTAGGAGGGCAGATCCTCTCTGGCCATCTGAATGTGGAACAAAGGTGACAACAGTGGGTATTGGTGACCTGGGGAGTTGACTAGAGGAGGGAGATCTGCAGAAGCAATGAGAATAAAAGGAAAAGCAGGAGGCCTGGGGGCAAGGGGTCTGTGACAGGGATAAGTAGGGGAGAGGGTAACAAACTGATGGTTAAGAAAGGACAAAGTAAGTCATAAATTTGACTGAGTGGTATACTGAGCATATACATTGTGCCAGTCGACCTACATTCAGATTGGCATATCAGGAACTGGAGAATAGTGTGGAAAATGCAAAGAATCTCCAGGCTCTTGAAAGAGAAATGGAGAGGAACTTTAAAAAATGAAGACAGACTCTGCAGAGCAAAGAGCAATCTTATCTGCTGTCTGGATGGACTAGAGAAACAAATCCAGGAAGACTTAAATGTGTTTAAAAAGAGCTTTATATACAAGAGCAATTGAGCATTGAGAAAATATCCCAGCCCAATCCAGATCAAGTCTTTAAGTCTGATATTAGTCCATCTATCTGATACAAATCTATAAAGTCCTCTTCAGACTCATGAAGCACATGCAATGACAGTGAATGTGGGAAGATCACAAACCAGTGGGTGGGAAGTCCTGGGGATCCAGTGGTGGTAGAAACATCTCAGCCCTGGCAGGAGTCTCCATGCGGCTCTTCCAACTCAGGGCACTAGCATAGTTCCATGTGTCTTGTCAGCTGCAATGTCTCCAGGGAGTGAGCAGAAAGAGAAAGTGTCTCTCACCTTCAAGGAGGAAGGCAGGGGATCTGAGAAGCCTCAGGAGAAGGCTATGCCCACACAGAGGCCTTATTGACTATTGTTTGATGGACAGGCTAGATTCCACCCCCTTCATTCTTCATCTTCTCAAATTGGCAATTAGATAACCACCACAATTAGCAAAGCCTGTTGGTGCTGACATTACAAAGTGTACAAGGCTATGAAAAGGAAGCTGCTGCAGTTCTCTCTCCAAAGGAAGCCCAGATCGTTAATTTTCTCTTAAGAAAGAAGACCATAACAGGAGAACTGGTACTCTCTTCCTAGGAGAGAATGCCTCCCATTGAGTTGACGGTCACCATGGGGAGACCTGGAAACATTCCATTCGTTTGACTCAAGCCCTGCAGTAGCTGAAACCCAGGAGTATTTCTTCTCTCTCTGATTTCTCTAGGTGAGAATCAAAGCCAACTTGGGGACACTTTGTCTGTGTGCTGGTGGAATTTGGTGGTCCACCTATAAAGTGAATGGGTGCATATTATAAACAGTAGGGATTCATTGCATTCCAGAATGGTTATAACCTTCATGTTGCTCCATTTATGCATCCAATGTCCTGAAAAACCTTGAAGGAATTTTAAAAGATGGAGTTTGTGATAGAGAACAGACTAAAAGCTGTTATTGACTGTGCATTATAGAGTTGTAATGTAGGAGAGGCTTTCTACAAGTTTTTTTTTGTTTGTTTTTGTTTTTTTGCAGAGTTACAGTCTGAGAAACCCACAGGGGCATTTCTACTCTGTCCTGTGACTTGGTATCGACTCAATGGCAGGAAGTTTGGTTATGAATTCTTTTACTTTAATTTTGGAGCCAGTGAGTGGTGCAAACAGTTCATTCATTTGGGTAAAGGCGGGAGGTGAGTGTCAATCCAGAGATGCTTCAGTAGAAAGGCATCGAATCTATTGACAATCCCCTGGAACATAGTTCTACTCTGACACTCGTGGGTCACCATGAAACAGAGCCTGCTTGATACAACTTTTTTTTTTAATTAACTCAATTCTATTGGTAATGAACAGACTCTTAGACTTAAACACCTGTATCAGTTTGAGATAAGACTTCTAGAGCTGCTGAGAAGGATCTTGTGGTCATAGGATAAATAGGTCCCAATCAACCCCAGTAGAGGGGCAGAGGAAGATAGGAAAAACCTCAACTTGAGAAGCATTGACACAGCGGCTGCAGCATAGAAACAATTGTAAGGATGGCATAGGACAGGGCAGTGCTTCATTTGGGGGGAGGTGGGGTGTGGTGGTGGCAGGGTCACTATGGGTCATAACTGACTCAATGACACCCACCAACATCACCCCAGCCCGGGAATAACCCAAAAGAATGCAAAGCAGTATTTTCCTGTGGAGCTGTCCTGTGCGCTGAAGACTGCTTACTATCTCTGGCTTCTATCCACTTGGTGCCAGTAACATCCCCCCATCCCTAAAAATGTCTCCAGACGTTGCCAAATGCACTTTTAAGGAAGCAAATCCCCCTCCTTGTTGAGAATCACCAGTCTTAGAGACCAAAGGATTGTCAAGGTTACCTAATTATTACCAATTAATCATAGTAGTAGTAGGCCCAAGGCGCAAAAGGAGTTCAGATCATTGGCTGGAAGAGTTAGTAGCCCTGTTGTGCAGACAGATGTGGAACAAGCACTATGGTGATAATTCCGAGTCACCAGGGCAAAATGCCAAGATAGGCTAAGAGATCTAGAGAAGTGGCAGCATTTGGCTAGAATTCACCCAGCAGGAAGTGGGACATTCTAGACCACACTTGAAAGGTTGCGATGTGAGGGGAAGCAGGCTGGATTCTGGAAATCCCTAGATATCAACCTTCAAAGTTTGAAAGGCATGCTGCCCTTTAGAATCAACCAATTTTGCAAACACCATTATCAATTTAGCATTCCCCTTATAAAGTTCATTTAAAGTATTAACCAAAATGCCTAAGATGTCTTTCTGCATCTGATTGTACTGATGTGGTATCTAAGTGTGGACAGAGATGGTCCCTAACTTTGGTACCAGATACTTCTGAGTTCAAATTCTTACGTTACCCCTACTGTGTGATTTACAGTAACTTAAAAAAAATCATTTTATTGGGGGCTTGTATAACACTTGTCACACTCCATACATACCTTCATTGTGTGTCAAGTACATTTGTACATCTGTTGCCCTCACCATTCTCAAACATTTGCTTTCTACTTGAGCCCTTGACATTAGTTCCTCACTTTTTCCCATCCCCCATGAACCCTTGAAAGTTTATAAATTATTATTTTGTCATGCCTTACACTGTTCAATGTCTCCCTTAACCCACTTTTCTGTTGCTCATCCCTCAGGGAGGAGGTTATATATAGATCTCTGTAATCAATTCCCCCTTCTACTCCACCTTCCCTCCCCATCCCAGTAAGGCCACTCTTGCCACTGGTCCTGAAGGGATCATCTGTCCTGGATTCCCTGGATTCCCACCTGTATCAGTGTACATTCTCTGATAGAGCCAGATTTGTAAGGGGGAATTGGGATCATGATAGTGTGGGGAAGACAGGGGAGGAAGCTTTTAGGAACTAGAGGAAAGTTGTATGCATCAATCATTGCTACAATGCACCCTGACTGGTTCATCACCTCCACATGATGTATGGGTATGTCCAGTTGCCTGCAGTTGGGGTTTGGGTTCCCAATCTGCACTTGCCCTCCTTCATGTTGATATGATTTTTGTTGTTGTTGTTCTTTAATGCCTGTTACCTGATCTCTTCAATACCTCATGATCACAGTCTGGAGTTTTTGTTCCATGTGGGCTTGGTTGCTTCTGAGCAAGATGGCCGCTTGTTGATCTTTAAGCCTTTAAGATTCCAGATGCTATATCTTTTGATTGCCGGGCACCATCAGTTTTCTTCACCGTATTTGCTTTATCTGCCTGTCGAGAAGGTGAGATTCACAGTAACTTTAACTCTTGGTGCCTTTATGTGCTCAGCTTTGAAATCTAAACAGTACTAGTTCCTACATCCTAAATTTGCTATCTTGAGTAGCAAGGATCAGATGCCTGTAAAATCCTTTCCACAGTTCCTGCCACACAATAAACCCTCATTAAACACTTGACTTTCCCCTCCCTCCCAAACCAGCCTTCTTTTTAGTCTGCTCCTAGACTGGAAGGTCTGCTGAAACCTGTTCACTTTGGGAGACCCTGCAGGCATGTGAAATACCGGTGGCATAACTGAACACCACAGCAACATGCTAACCATCACAGTCTGCCAAACTGACAGAAGGAATCAGCAGCCCATTTCGGAGGAAGTAGCTGCTGAAAACCTAACAGAATGGAATCCCCGTCAGATAGATACTGCACGCTTATTGAACCGGAGACTTAACAACATTATCAGAGCTAGGGCCAGAGGACGGGCTCCCCAGATCAGAAGGCACTGGAGACATGACTAAGGAGAAGCAGTCTTCTCAAAAATAGAGTTGACCATGTTGACAGGAATGGAGGAAAGACTGTGGAAGTAAAACCTTCAGAATCTTCATTGACACTAGGACACAAATCAAGATGAGAAGAAACAGTTGCACTATTGAAAATAAATCCGAACTTGGAATGTATGAAGTATGAATCTAAGAAAATTGGAAGTCACCAAAAAGGAGATAGACTGCCTAAAGATCTATATTCTGAGCATTAGTAAGCAGAAGTGGACTGGAAGTGCCATTTTGAATCAGAAAATCACAAGGTTTACTATGAAAGAAATGGCACAGTCAAAAGGAATGGAGATGCATTCGTCATCAAAGAGGCCATTTCAAGGTCTGTCTTGAAGTACAATGCTCTCTGTGATAGGATTAAATCTATCTGCATTCAAGGAAGTCCAATCAATACAATTATTCAAATGTATATGCTCATCATGAAAGCTAGTGATGAAGAAATTGAAAAATTCTATCAACATCTTCAGTGGGAAATTTATCAAACATGCAATCAGTAGGCATTGATAAATATTGCAATTGAAATGCAAAAGATAGAAACAAAGACGAAGGAACAGCAGTTGGAAGCTATGATCTTGGTGATATAAATAAATCTGGGGATGTTGATGTTATTTCTAGGTTCCATCGAGTTGTTCCTGACCCTTAGCAACCCTTTGCACAACACACTAAAAGACTGACTGGTCCTCACTGTCCTCACAATTGTTCTTATCTCTGACCCTTGGTTGCAGCTATGGTGTCAATCATCATTGAGGAGCCTCCTTTTCCCCCTGCCCCTCCACTTTACTCAGCAGGATGTCCTTCTCCAGGGACTGGTCTCTCCTAACAATATATCCAGAGTATTTAAGAGGAAGACTACCCATCTTACCTCTAAGATACTTCTTCTAAGACAGATCTGTTTTCTTTTTAGCTATCTCTGATATTTTCAATATTCTTAGGCTGAACCATAATTGTAATGCATTGATTCCTCTTCAAGACTGGAAAGGAATGTCCAGCTGATTCATTGTCCAGTTTTCACATACACATGAGGCAACTGGAAACAAACAAACAAAAACACAGCTTGGATTAGGTGCACCTTTGTCCTTGTGGCGGTCGTCATGTGCTTATGTTAATTTCATGATTGAGATGTAGGGGTGGAGTCTAGCCTGTTAATCTGGAGATAGCCATTGAATAGCCAATGAGGCCTCTATGTGGGCATGGCTTTCTCCTGAGACTTCTGGGAACTCTCGCAATATTTCCCTCGTGGAGATGAGACTCTATCTCCCCAGTTATTGGGAGTTAGTCTCAGAGACGATGAATCATGGACAAGACAAGATGGCAGCATCTGAGGAGCTGGAGAAGCCACTGGTTTGGTCCTGATGGAGCCAGACCTCTGAAGCTGGAGAGGCCACGTGGAGACTCCTGCCAGTGAAGAGTTGCTTCGGCCACCACTGGATGCTGTTGATGAACCCGGAGCCCTGGAAACGAGGAGCCATGAGGGGACCCCTGCCGGCGCCAGGACTCTGCACCCACTGACCTGTGACTTCGTGAGTCAGAAGGAGACTTTATAGACTTATATTGGGCATATGGGCTAATATCGGACTTATGACTTTGAACTGGACTGGATCGGGATGCTTTCTTAATGTCCTACTTCTTTTATATATAAACCTTTTCCTTCTATCCATATGCGTGTCTATGAATTTGTTCCTCTAGTCTACCCGGACTAACACAGTCCTCAGAGTAAGATCCTTGCTTCTCAATACTATAAAGAGATCTTACATAGAAGACTGACCCATTGCAAAGTATCTTTTGATTCCTTGACTGCTGCTTCTATGAGTCGTGATTGTGAATCCACGCGAGACAAAGTCCTTGTCAACCTCAGCTATTTCTCCATTTATGATGTGACCTCTTGGTCTAGTTGTGAGGATTTGGGTCTTCTTTATCTTGAGTAGTCATCCACACTGAAGGCTGCAGTCCTTGATCTTCATCAGCAAATGCTTCAAGTCCTGTTCACTTTCAGCCAGCAGGATTGTGTCATCTGCATATTGCAAGTTGTTCATAAGCCTTCCTCCAATCCTGATGGCCACATTCTGGGTCCTACAATCCAGCTTCTCTGATAATTTGCTTAGCACACGAATCGAATGAGTATGGTCAGATAAACACTTGCACACAACTTTCCTGGTTTTAAAGCACTTCCCCTTGATCTGTTCACACAATCGCCTATTGATCCATATAAAAGTTCCTCATGAGCACGTTGAAATGTTCTGGAATTCCCATTCTTTTCAAGGTTATCCATAGTTTGTTATGATCCGCATAGTCAAACACCTTGAAAGAGTCAATAAAACACAAGTAAACACCTTTCTGGTGTTTTGTGCTTTGAGTCAAGATCCATCCGACATCAACGATGATATGTCTTATTCCACTTCCTCTTCTGAATCTGGCCTGAACCTCTGGAAGCCACCTGTTAATGTACTGCTGCAACCAGTCTTAGATGATCTTCAGCAAAATTTTACTGGCATGTGGTATTGGTCTAAAATTTAAGCATTGCGACCTATCTTTGGAATGGTACAAAATGGATCTCTTCCAGTCAGTTGGCCAAAATTTCCTGTCATATATGAGTGAGTGCTTCCTCTGTTTTTCATCAGCTTGTTGAAACATTTCCGTTGGTATTCCATCAATTCTTTAGAGCCTTATTTTTGACTGCTTTCAGTGTAGCTTGAACTTCTTCCTCCTGCACTTGTTTCTGAAATAGTGGAATGTTGACTAGTTCTTTTTGGTATAGTGACTTTGAGTATCCTTTCCATCTCCTTTGGATACTCCCTGAGTCATTCAATATTTTGTCCATAGAATCTTTCAATATTGGAGCTCAGCCTTGAACTTTTTGAGTTCTTTCCATTCCAGAGATGGAAGTGTTTTTCCCTTTTGGTTTTCTACCTCTAGGTCTTTGACATTTCATTATAATATTTTACCTTCTCTTCTGGAACCACCTTTAGAAAATTTTAAATTCAGCTCTTTGACTTCATCATTTTTTAACCATTTGCTTTCACTACTTTATGATTAAGAACAAGTTTCAGAGTGTCTTCTGACATCCGCTTTGATCTTTTTTTCCTTTCCTGTCTTTTATTTATTATTATTATTATTGTTGTTGTTATTATTACTAGGCATCACTGCCCTCTGATGGGAGTGGGAGGCCGAGCCTTGTTCTTGGAGAGCTGCTGGCGGATTTGAACCGCCAAGCCAGTGGGCCAGAGTCCCGCACTTAACTACTACGCCACCAGGGTTCAGCCCCTTTTTCCTGTCTTTTAAAGGACCTTTTGCCTTCTTCATGAATGATGTTCTTGATGTTCTCCCACAACTTATCAGGTCTTCTGTCTTTAGTGTTCAATGTGTCAAATCTGTTCTTGAAATGTTCTCAAAATTCAGGTGGGATAGACTCAAGGTTGTGTTTTCATTCTCATGGGCGTGCTTTAATTTTCTTCAGCTTTAACCTGACCTTGAGCAATTCATGGTCTGTTCCACAGTCAGCCCCTGGCCTGGTTTTAGTTGCTGACATTGAGCTTCACCATCTCTCCATGAAGGTAGTCAATTTGATTTCTGTGTTTTCCATCTGGAGAAGTCCACATGCACGGTCACCTTTTGTATTGCTGAGAAAAAGTCTTTGCTTGAACAAGGCAATGGTCTTGCAAGTTTCCATTGTGCAATGCCAGCTTCATGTCTATCATTATAAAGGATGAAATTTTCCATTTGGTTCTGCATTTGTCACAATGACTAGGGATCAACTTGATTGCATCTGACAATAGCAATAAATATCTATTGAAAACAGGACCTCAGTAAGCTTTTTGGCAAACTTTGGGGAAGAATTGTCTATAAGTTTACTAACCATTAGACTCTTCTTTTTTCTCTCCTAAAGACCAGACTTTATCCCTAATATTCTACCAAAATAGTGATAGCCTGGTCACCAGTACCACAACTCTAACCCTCAGCTGATGTGCTGAAAAATTCTCAGTTTATATCTTCCAATTTATGTTCCTCCAAACTCCAGATTTACATATTAAAAATCTATCCAGCACCACTGCCCAAATACTGTGGTGCTCCTAAACATGCCCAAAGCAGAGCTCAAGATTTTTTTGCTCCCAAACTGCTCCCCATGTAGCCTTCAATGTTTTAGTTGCTCAAGCCAAGAATTTTAGTTTTCTAGCATTCCTCACTTTCTCTTCCTCCTTACAGCCAATCTATTCATAGATCCAACTACTTGACCTTCAAAATAGATCCAATATTTGACCACTTTTCATCACCTCTGATGCTTTTCACTTGAAAGCAAGCTGCCATCATTTTTCATTTGGGTCATCCAAATGGCCTCCATTCTGGATTTTCCAATTCTACCTATCCTGCCTATGACTATCTCTCTACAGCAGACAGAGGGCACTGTATAAGATGAAAATTAACCATGTCACTCCTCATGTCAAAAACACTGCAGTGGCCTCCTGTTTCCATCCAGGTACATATAAGTGGAGTGGTGAGTTATATACAAAACATTGGGCAACTAATCACAAGGTCAGCAGTTCGAGCTCTGCTCCTCCGAAGCAACAGAGAGATGGTCTTCTCTTTGCAAATCCAATGAGGCAGTTCAGCTATGACCCATAGGGGCACTATGAATCAGAACTGGCTCAATGGTGGTAAGTTTTTAGAGTTAGAACATACTACATGATCTGGCCTTTAATCCTCTCTTTGAAACTAGTTCACGTTAGCAAACAGTAAGAAGATAAAGTGTGCAATGGTCTGGAATATATGGACGATAGAGAGGTAGGAAACAAATCACATGCCAAAGGCTGGATGGGAATTGGAATGACCTAGAGAGATGAAAATCAAGGCTGTTTTTGACTCTCAGGACTTTCTGGTTCACCTTTGCTCTGTTTCCGTGTGTGTGTGTGTGTGTGTATACTCCCTTCTCCTTACCCCCTCCCACATTTTCTCTCTTGTGCATGATCTCCAAGTGGGTGACCTATATCCCAATGCATTCACTCATTTAGAAAATATGCAATGAGTGTCAGGGATGTATCAGGCACTGGTCTAAATTCTGGGAATAGAGCAGGGAAGAAAATCTGTAAAAAGTGGTATGTTCCTAGAACTGTGTGCATGTGGAAGAGATAGAGAAAAGATATAAATTCTCATAAGTACATGAGTATGAAATTTTGTTATTATGCCAGATGGTTAAAGTGCTTCCAGAAATAATAATAAAGGAGGTAAAGAAATAGAAGAGAGAGAGAGAGAGATACAAGATTCAATAGGATGATGTGTAAAGGTATCCATGAGAAGATCTGAGGAAAAATCTAAGGGAAGTAAGGAAACAATCAAGGAAAACAGGATGGGAAGGGAGGGCAGGAAAGAATTCAGATTACCTAGGGGCAGGGAGAAGGTTCCGAAGGGCTCTGCAAGTCAGAAAGCTTTAGACCTTTATTAGGATTTTGGAGGGTTTTGAACAGAGACAGTATATGACCTGACCCACATTTTTAAAAAAATCATTTTATTGGGGGTTCATGCAACTCTTATCACAATCCATACATCTATCCACTATATGCAAAGCACATTTGTACATGTGTTACCAACATCATTCTCAAAGCATTTGTTTTCTGCCTGAGCCCTTGGTATTAGCACCCCATTTTTCCCCTCCCTCCCTACACCCCTTTCCCTCATGAACCCTTGATAATTTGTAAATTATTAATATTTTTTCATATTGTACACTGTCCGATGTCTCCCTTCACCCACTTCCCTGTAGCCCATACCACAGGGAGAAGGTTGTATGAAGGCCCTTAAAAATTGGTTCCCCTTTTCTACCCCACCTTCCCTCCACCCTCCTGGTATCGCTATTCTCACCACTGGTCCTAAAGGGTTCATCTGTTCTGAACTCCCCATGTTTCTGGTTTCTATCTGTACCAGTGTACATCCTCTGGTCTATGCAGATTTGTAAGGTAGAATTGGTATCATGATAGTGGGGGAGAAAGCATTTAAGAACTAGAGGAAAGTTGTATATTTCACCATTGCTACACTGTACCCTGACTGACTTGTCTCCTCCCCATGACTCTTCTGTAGGAGAATGTTGCTTCACCTACAGATGGGCTTTGGGTTCCCTATCTGTACTCCCCCTCATTTATAATGATATGATTTTTAGTTCTTTGATGGCTGATACTGGATCCCTTTGATACCTCATGATCACACAGGCTGGTGTGCTTCTTCCATGTGGGCTTTGTTGCTTCAGAGCTAGATGGTTGCTTGCTTATCTTCAAGCCTTTAAGAATCCAGGCACTAGAGAGGACTCTGGGAAGATGGCCGCCAGATAGGAAGCCCAAGCCCGGAGCT
>PVJH01014506.1:0-56643 GCA_004026705.1 Nesogale talazaci | reverse complement strand
TGGGAAGACATTAGCAACCAAGGAGAATACGCAACCAGGCTACCGCTTTAGAGCTTTGCTTTCTCCCTAGTAGAGGAAGCCCACAGAGGAGCACTCTCCCCTCTCATTCTCAGAGCACAAATATTGAAAGAAGATGCAGGAATATCCAGAAAATTATAGGAACTATCTTTTCCATACAAAGGATGAGCTCAGAGGGGTCCACTTAGAGACAGCATTTAAGGGGAAAAACGCTGGCAGAAAAATGGCTCTATCAAAGCAGAGAGTCTACCCCGTTCTCCCCTAGGAGAGCACTTGCAAAGCTAGGGATGAAATCTCAAACACAAAAACGTGACCCCCATCCTTTCAGGTCATGCTTTCTATTTCAATGTGTGTACAGGGAATTGACAAAAATAAATAAATAATCTACCTCTTCCCTTTCTTATGCTCTTTTTGAATATTTCACATGCAGGGGAAATAATCATACTTTAAAGAGAGAGAATTTGCTTGTTTAGCTTTTATTGTTACTCCATACTATTATGTTTTCCTAGGGAAAATGTTGCGTAATAAGTAATATACATATGCACAAAGCACACAGACATAGGAAACGCAATGCTGAGGAAACACAGATCTGCAGCAACAGTTTCAAATCCCAGGCCTTGGTGCACTTGTGCCTGTATTCACACAAGCATTATCAATGACACGGGGACTGCTGAAGATGTAACTGTATTAAAGTAATTCTTATAATGTGCAGATTTTATATTACTCTTGCATGCCTAGAGAACCTTATCCTTTAATCAAACATACGTAGTACTCAACTTTTGCACAAACATATAAAATATGTGTGTGGAAGCAATTATGTTTTTTTAACATTTGGGTAGATATGAAATATAATTTTGGTCAATTTCAAAGGTTAAATTTATTTTCATAACATTATTTATAGACAAAAATGTATCTGTCAGCATTCTATATGAGATGAAAAACTACTGCACTACAACTAACTTGAAATACCCTTTTGCAGCACGGTTGCTAATTTGAAAGGGGGGAAAAGAAGAAAACCCAGCCAAAAGCTTCATCAAAAATGATCCTGGACATTGGGCCTCCACTCAAGTACTCCCTCAATGCAAGAATACTTTGTTCTATTAAACTGGCATTGCATGATGTTCACCTTTCAGACATGATTAATGAAGACAAATGAGCACGTAAGTAGATGTGATGAAGAAAGCTAATGGTGTCCGTCTATCAAAAGATATAAAGTCTGGGGTCTTAAAGGCTCAAAGGTAAACAAGTGACCATCTAGTTCAGAAGCAAAAAAAAAACCCACATGGAAGAAGCACAGCAGACTATGATCATGAGGTATTGAAAGGATCAGGTGTCAGGCATCAAGAACAAAAATATCATTGTGAATGGGAGGGAGTACAGAGTGGGGACCCAAACTCCATCTATAGATAACTGGACATCCTCTTAATGGAGGGTTGCAGGGAAGGTGACAAACCAGTCATGTTGCAGTGTCACAATGATGAAAATATAACTTTCCTCTAGTTCTAAATGCTTCCTCACTCCCACTATCATGATCCCAATTCAACCTTACAGATCCAGCTAGATGAGAGGATGTACACTGGTACAGATAGGAACTGGAAACACAGGAAATCCAGGACAGGTGAACCCATCAGGACCAGTGGTGAGAGAGGAAATACCAAGAGGGTGGAGGGAAGGTGGAGTAGAAAGGGGGAACTGATTACAAGGATCTACATATAATCCCTTCTCTGGGATTATATAGCTATATTAATAGATAGCAAAAAAAGTCAGGAAAATAAAGAAAATGGTCCTGGATATGTTGTACCTACAAAGGCAAAGAGTTTCTGATTATTTTAAAGGAATAAGCAAGTGACAGTCAAATATCCCTGATCACACAAGGGAACAAGATCAGGACCAAGAAATCAACACCAAGACTGAGACTTGGTCAACCTTCAAGTATTTCAGATAATAGAATTAAATCATTGATTTGTTGTCAAGCACAGTCAAATCGATTCTACTCACAGTGCTCCTTTGTACAACAAAAGAAAATACTGCCCACTCTGCACCATCCTCACAATTGTTGCTATGTCTGAGCTCCTTGTCACAACCACTTAGTCAATGCATCTCATTGAAGGTCTTCTCTTTTGCTAACCTTTTACTTTAACAGACACAATGGTTTTCTCCCATGGCTGATCCTCTGGATAACATGTCGAGTAGGTCAGATCAACTCACTGGTGCCCAGATACCACTGCTGACCACCCTGATGAAGTATCAAGCTAGGAGGTTCTCGATAAGAGAGGAAATATGGAACAAAACAGAACCATAAACAAAAAGAAAAACTAAGCTTACTGATATAATAGACTGCTCAAATGCTTGAGACTACAGCTCTTAATGATGTTCAAGCCTAGAACTCATTCATGGCTCAACTTTCCAACAAACAATAGACAGGTCTGTAAAATGAACAACACCAGGGAGGCAATAGATCCTTAGAACAATCAGCCATATAAAAAGGGAAGCGTCTTTCCCAGATATAAATCTCAGAAGTCAGAGAGAACCAGAAGAGAAGAGTGAGTTTTAGTGGTAAACACAGAGAGAAAGTGATCAATATGCTGTTTCATAATGGGGACTGTTGTCAATGTCATGCAACAAAATGTCATGCTTTATGACTTTTGACATGGAAAACAAATTCACTCTGCAGTCTTTTACCCAAATCACAAACAAAATTTGAAAGGAGAAAGAAATTATAAAAACAGACATGAATTTACAAATCCAGTAAGTCCAATGAATCCCAACAACACAAATAAAAGATGATCTATTCATAGATCCATTGTGGTAAAAATTAGAACCAAAACATTTACACAAGGACAGTCTATTTTATCTATCCAATGCATCCCATAGTTTGGCACTCATTATGAACAAATGCCATTTAACTCATGGAAATTTTCCACTCTTTCTTAGCCCATTTTTCACAGTCCATGAAGTCCCCACCTATATACTTTATGAATGAATAACAAATGATGATAGTCAGTAAGATGGTCCCTGTTTTAAATAGTGGTATAGTCATGAATAATAATCGGTCTCTTTGGAGGTTGTCATAGTGAACAAATAAAGTAAAGCAGTTTGAAGTCACTGATGTTGACAAAGTAAAAACTGTAATTATGTGACTCTCTGACGCCTTCAGATATGAAAGTATGCACCAAAACATCAAAAACAGTATATCAATTTTT
Organism: Nesogale talazaci; assembly: GCA_004026705.1. NCBI lineage: Eukaryota > Metazoa > Chordata > Mammalia > Afrosoricida > Tenrecidae > Nesogale > Nesogale talazaci. The sequence continues at coordinate 53,422 of PVJH01014506.1, read as the reverse complement.
GTTTTTAAAATTACTTATTGTGTTGGGACAGCAAAAAAAAGTCTTGTTTGAAATTCAGTTCATCCAAGCATAATGGAGAAAAGGTTATCAGAAACTGTGGGCATCATGATAGCTGATTCCAAATACCCCAGTGTTTTCTAACTGTAGGTATATCACAGGATTGAGTCCTACAGATGTAATTAACTAAGATGTGGCCATACTAAATTAGGCAAGGACCATAAATTATATATGACTGGTATTCTTATAGGAACCAGATTGGTGTATTGACTAGGCACTGGGCTGTTAACCTTAAGATCAGCAGTTCAAATCCACAAGCTGTTCCTTAGGAGAAGTTGGTACTTTCTACTCACCTAAAGAGTTCCTGTCCCACAAACTCACAGGGGCAGGTCTGCCCTGTCTTAGAGAGTCGCTATGAGTCAGCAAAGACACAATGGCAATGAGTTTGGTTTGGCGTGGAGAGATTGGGTTTGCTTTTGTTTTGTTTTGTTTTGTTTGGGGTGGGGGGAGGGGTTGGTGTCCCTAAGAGGAAGGGAATTTGGACACAGAGATACAAACACAAGGGGGAAGATCATATGAAGGCACAGAAAGAAACACAGGGAAAACGCCTTGGGAAGAAGGAGACAGTGGAGGGATATTGCTACAGCTAAGGAATGCCAACGATTGCCGACAACCACCAGAAACTTGGAAAATGTATGAAACAGATTCCTCACTAGAGACTCCACAGAGACGTTTCCTGCAAACACCTTGCTTCCACACGTGAAGCCTTCCAAACTATAAAACAATACATGGTGACTGCATTAAGCCACTCATTTGTAGTGCTTAAATCATGTCTTCATTAGGAAACTAATTCACTGCCCCACAATGGGAAACAATCCTTTGGGGGTTTTTTTTAATATAGATTTTATTGGGGGCTCTCACAACATTTAATACATCATTCGTATTAAGCATATTTGTACACATGTTGCCACATTCATCTACATTATCTACTTGAACCCCTCCAGCATAAGCTCCTTTGCCTCTCTTTCCTCTAATTCTTTATTTTTTTTTAATTCCAACTCCCCATATCTCCCCTTCCCCCTTCTTCTCCCCCATGAAATTCCAAGAATTTACAAATTGTTATTACCTCTTTGTATATTTCACTGTCTAATGTGTCACTTCACTCACCCCAGATTTAGGGATTGTTTGTTGAAGGAGAATGAGCTAACCTTTCTTGATTAATACAAACTCGGTAAAGAGTTGACTACATGTCAACAGAACATTTGACCTAACCTATAGTGCTTGCATTCTGAATTGAAAGGTCTAGATGATGTATTCCAAAACATTTTCTCAGTGACACAAGATCACAGAATGTATGCCACATAAATCTGTGGAATTGTCTTTTCATGCAGTGTTTGAGAAAAGCATAGTATCTAATCTGGTTTAGGTTTCAAGCTGCCTAATGAAAAGGCAGTAAATTACATAAGTACTCAAATTTCTTCCCAGGCTTACGGTTTAGTGTAATACCATGATTGGAAAAATATAGGTTAGTCAGTAATTTTTAGAGGATATGCTATTCATTTTAAGTATTACAGTGAATTTTCAGATCTGTTAAAGTAGTATTGGTGAATTACTTTTCTGTAGAATATTTGAGAAAATGAAAACCCCCCAGTGATACCTAGAATATACACAACCATAATAAAAATCATTTTTCTTTCGTTCATTCAAAAACAGATAATGCTCACCCCCACAAATATATATATATATATACACATATATGTGTATATGTATGTCGATGCATACTACTCACTAATTATGGCATTCGACTAGACTCCATAAAGACAAAGATAACCATAAAATAGCCATTGTACTCCTTGCTACTATTGTAAGAAACCTTCCGGTCCAACTTACAGCAACGCCATGTTCAACGGAACTAAACATTACCAGTCTTGCACAATCTCCATGGTTATTGTTCTATTTGAGTCCATTGCTGCAGTCAGTCACTATGTCACTCCTTCTCCTGGAGTGCCTTCCTCTTTACATTGACCCTCTTCTTTATCAAGCATGATGCCCTTCACCAAAGATTTTTCTCTTCTGATAACATGTTCAAAGTGCATGAGATGAAGTCTGGCTGTCCTCTGTTTGAAGGAGCATTCTGGCTGTACTTCTTCTAAGACAGACCTATTCAATCTCCTGGCAGTCCGTGGTATACTTAATATTCTTTTCTAACACCAGAATTCAGAGACGTGATTTTTCTTTGGTTTATTTATTCACTGTATCATTTTATATAAATATGAGGCCATTGAAAACCCCTGGGTTGTTTCAGGTGAGCCTTCATCTTCAAAGTGACATCTTCCCATTTCACACTTTTCTAAAGTCATTTACAGTACATCTCTCCAACGCCATACATCACTTGATTTCCTGACTGTTGTTTCCAAGGGTGTTTATTATGGACTCAAGTTAAATTAAAACCTTGCCAGCTTCTGTCTTTCCATCTTATTGATACAGATGTAAAGATTTTTGTTTTCTTTATGTTGAGGTATAATCTATAATTAAGACTATCATCTTTGATCTTCATCGGTGGGTGTTTCAAGCCTCTGGAAAAAACTGATTATAGGGCATATATGAAGTAATACAGCTAAGTAGTAAATCTGACTCATAGAGACCCTATTGGACTGGGTAGAAAGGTCCCAAGTGGTTCCCAAAACTACAACTCTTTATGGGAGTAGAAAGCCTCGATTTCTCCCATGGAAGAGCTGGTGGTTTCAAACCATATAAACCTTGTGTTTACCAACCCAACTGGTAACAACTATGCCAGTAGGGCCCCCTTTCAGTTAATAGGGGATGAGTAAATAATGAACTAAATACTTCAGGGAAAACTTCTGAGAAGCAAAGAAACCCATGTCTTTAAATACCACTGCAATTTGAGGGGCTCAAAAAATAATTTGTGGAAAATATGGAATTAAAAAAATTCATGGATTTTTTTCCATGAACTCTTTTTAAGCCCCTTCAAATAGAGAGCAATAGAGAAACATACATCTATTACAGATGGATACCCACACATATTTAGGTCTTTAAAATTTACTGTCAAGTTCATTCTACTTAATAGGAAGCATATGGAACTATTCCCCTCCAGGCTCAAAGGCTGTAAACCTTGACAAAAGCAGATTGCCACACCTTCCTCCTCCAGATGAGTCCAGCTCACCAGTCTTTCAGTTAGCAGCTACGTGCTTTAACCACTGCACCAGTAACGCTCCTCACTTGGGTCCTTAGATGCACACTATATGCTTTTATTTACTTCGATGGGAAACTAGTGGAATGTTTTGGAAAACAAAATAGTAAGCCATGACATACCTAGATTTACCAATTTTCAAAAACCACCCTGAACATGATGGCCTCTACCTTTGATCATTCAAAAGAGTTACTGGAACATACAGACTTTGAGTTGTTACCAATGGCTTAGTGCCGTCTTCTCTGAACTTTAGCTTGTCATTTGTGTGCTGCAGATAAAGTGTACTCTGGAGGAACTATTCTGACAATTAGAAATAATATATGGAAAGAACTGGCACATGCTTTGCAGGTAATAGTTTGCCTTCAATGAATAATTGTGGTTAAGTCTGTGTGATCCAAAAATGACAATAACAAAAGCCATCTAAGATGAAGGGAAAAGTATCAGATTGTGAACCCCTAATTTGTAGAAGGATATGGAAGACAATGAGAGCTCAACATCTACCTATGGCCTATTTAGTCAGATTAAGTCAGATTACGCTTCTGGTAGATCCCCTTTAGCCATAGACAAGAGACTCAAACAGCTTGGCGATCAGAGAGAGAGTGTTGTAAACTTGATTGTGGTAGGTCAAACCACAGTATAATAAGATATTTGGTCAGTGGCTCTCCCTGATGACCCAACCAAAATTTACTCTAGACTCAAGCATTCCTCACTTGTCCCACTACAGAGATTCTTCTCTCAGATTTTAAATATTGATGGTAATCTTTATTCCTTACTCTCTATTTGTATTTTTGTCTTTATATTATTATTATTGTCATTATTTTCTTCTGGCTGTTTTGTTTTATTTTTGCTTCTTACTGTTCCTGATGAATTCCATAGTCTCTGAAATACAGGAATGGCTGCATCGAGATAATGACTGATATAATTGTTTAGGAGGGATTTAAAGAGGGTAGGGAGTTAGACTTGGGAAGCAAATTATGAATGCAGGAAGGCATTGAGAGAACTAGAGCTGATTGTGATTTAACTACCCCTGTAACTCATTTTTATTTTATTTTATTTTATTTTTTTTAGGCATCACTGCCCTCTGGTGGGAGTAAGAGGCCCAGTCTTGCTCCTGGAGAACTGCTGCTGAATTTGAACTGCCAAGCCAGGGGGCTGCAGTCCCGCATTCAACCACTATGTCACAGGAGCTCAGCCATGTAACTCATGTTTTAAAAACCACTTAATCATAAAAAGTGTATGAAAACTACTAGAAAACAAAGGGAGGCAACCAAACTTGACCAATGGTGACCACAGGTGATAGAGAAAGTCTTGCTGCATAGGGGACACTGAGTTCATGCTAAGAGGTGTGGAGTAAATTGGAAAAGGATTTCAATAGCAGTTGGAAAGCATGAAGAGTAGAAGCAATGGCACTGAATTATACATGTAGAACTGTAGAGTTGGAGATTGTTTTGTTGTGTATATTTTTGCCACCCTTAGGAAAAAAATAACTACATGAATAACAATGAGTACAAAGAAGAAAATGCTCTAGAATGGAGTGTGGTGAAAATTGCACAACTCTGCTTGATATGATTGAATTATCGAATTGCTTGATATTGGATGGAGTGTTAAGTACACTTTTAAAATTGTGCCTCTAGTTATTGTTATGGTATGTGTCATCATTAGGCTTATAAAATGACATTGAGCCTGTACTGACTTAAATGTGCTATGAAGGCTAGTTTTTTGCAGTAGGCCCTGTCAGGGCATTATTCATATTGTATATTTCTATTTTATTTTTCTGGTAAAAGTGAAACTTAAACTTTACTCTCCAACACAAAATAAATTTCAACATCTGGGGTTTTTGATGATCTTAATTCAGAATCAACAGGAGTTTACAAGTGTTGAGGAAATGAAGAGAGGCAACAACATGATAAAGCAGAATATGTGGAAGGAAATGAAGGATTTAAAGACATCTGGCAACCCCAGTCATCGAATCAAAATATTCATTGAGTGATGGTTACTGCTGGAGGCCTTTTGCAGGCTTAAAATATAACAATCATCTTTAACATTCTTTCTCCACCACACAAGCAAGGCAAACTACCCCATAGCTAACTAAATGCTTGGAGAGGTTATTATTTTACCTCTTGGGTACATAAATTGTCAAAGAGAATGCCCGTGTTTTCTTAGTCATCAGTGTTAAACAGGAGGCACATAAAATAATCGGAGGAAATGAGAGCAAATATAATCTTAGCAAGCTCTCACGTGGACTTCTTTTATTTTGTAAAGTAAAATGAGAACAGAGTCAAGAGATAAGAATAGTTTCTCCTTCATGTATGACAGGAGCATATTAGGAAATGGAAGTTAATCACTTAACTAATGTGCTACATAAAATCTGTACTAGAAACTTACCTCTGTATTGCCTTGGCACATTGGGAGATCATTCTCCATAGACTGCAGCTGCTTCTCTGTGTCTTGCAAAACAGAAACTGTGGCAGCTTTTGTTCCAGACTAAATTTTCAAGGACATTTGGATTTCGGAAAGCCTTTGAGTAGAATACAGGCTTAGTTGCTGGAGAAGACTTTTTTTGTAGCACCTTGTGGAAGACTGGATTTTCCTAAACTCATTCTTTGGTTATGATAAAAATTCACAGCACGCTCAACACCTGATATATCCATGATAACCGTGGTTTTGGGGTGAGAGGGGCAAGGTGAAGTAACATGAGCACGAAGCTCAACTTCTTATTGTCCCATGAATAACAGTCCTTAATAATCTCGGATGCTGGACGTGAGACTCCAAACAACCATGAAGTGGTATCAGGATAGCATACTGATACCATAACATACTGATATCATAACATACCTTACTTGCAAGGTAAAATCTCAGACCCTTCAGAGTGCTCCCCCAAACATACTGTAGCTTAAAAATCGTCCTCTGTGAATGATGAGCATGTCTTGGAAGAAGGAAGAATTTCAACTAAGTAAATACACACTGAGCACCAACTCACTGTCGGAACCTGGTATGAGACTCTGTGCTGGGGTACTCCAATTCCAAACAGAACTTATTTCAAAAGTGAATTGAGTGGAGTTGCAGGCTTTGACTTCTTTCAAACAAAATTAACTTTATCAAGATGTTAAGAGTTAAGAAACAACAAAAACCCTTTGAAATGTGGTAGCAGAGCAATATAGTCAAATCAGCCCAATTCTAATGCGTGCATTTCCAAATATAAATTTTTTAGGTCAAATTCATAATGTCGGACTTGAATCTTGTCCCGCAAGATTTGAGAGGGAGGAGGCACTAATTTAGGGTTCAAGTTTCACATGGCTCCTCAAGTACCAAGCCTACTATTATTGTATTGAATCCTTACTTACCATGTTCATCTTCAAAGTATGTTCTTTTTTTTGGGGGGGAGGGGCATCACTGCCCTCTGGTGGTCGTGGGAGCTACCCACCGATGCTCCTGAGAACTGCCACTGGATTTGAACCGCCAAGTCCTTGGGCCACAGTCCCACATTCAACCACTTACACCACCGGGGCTCAGTCCGTAAGTTCTTTTTTTAAAGGGAGAAATGTCCTTAACTTTAAGTTTCACTATCGTTGGGGGTACCTCATAATTTATCATTCAATTGATCACACATAATGAGAATGAAAGGAGGCGCTTTTAATAATAATGAGCTAATCGGGATAAACCAGAATAGACTAAGGCAAAAAGAGACAAGTATTCGGGCTGAATATAGTACCTCCAAAAGGTTCAGAGAATCAATGCTTTAAAAAGTAGTTGGAAGTGAGGAGAAAATGTTTCTATATTCAGCTCTAGGGACTAAGTTTCTCTCACTTTCAGGTTGGTTATAAACTCATAATTAGAGCAAAGCTCACCAATATGTAACACATGCAAACAAGGGAGCTTTGCATGCAATTTTTAAACTATTTTCTGGAACTGGCTCAGCACACGTTCCCTTTTCATAGACAGGTTTTTTATTTTGAAATGACTTGCTAAGTTTCATTCAGTTTTATCCCTGTCGGGGTCACAACTCACAGCTAGCATCAAGAGTTCTTCAGCTAATTCCCCTAATACCATACTGTTAATTAATCTCAGTGAAAAAATTAATCTCCTAATGCAAATTATCCTGTTGTCAGTCATTGCCTAAAGGTGTTTCTAATGGTCTATGTGAAATGTCAGAAGATATGTTTTACTCACCATGTGACAGAGAATTTAGACCAACAAGCAAGGAAATCTGCTTGTTCTGAAGTCAGTGGTAGCTCGATCAGCAGAAGTCTGTGGCGAACTTAAAAGAATTTTCTTCTCCCAGGAGTTGTTTATTCTTTCTAAGGAGCAATTGCAATGAAGTCAGGACAGGCATGAAATTTCATTAGGACGTGAATATGAGGGAGAATGAGTAATGCAAAACAGCTCAGGCCATTTCTCTTCCAGCGAAGTTTGATTTCTTGGTTATTAGCCACTGTGAGTAGTTTCTTAGGAATTTGTGTGAGCATTGCCATTGTCAAATGAAAGGATTTTTCCTTTGTACGAGTCAAGATCAAGACAATTCCACCCTTGCTGTTGCTTCTTGTTTTCCTTTTTCCCTCTTTCTGTGCATTGCTGCTAATAATGGCTATAGATAAATATGTTTAGTCCGGACAAAATGCTTACAGCTACTTTATCTAATGGATGACCACCAGAGAAAAATTCCAGGACCTTTGGCATGCTTTTTCTTCTCTTCATCTCTACATCTTGATAGGTTGACTCAAAGAAGTACAAAATAGGGATCTAGTTATCTACGGAAAATATTTATAGAAGGTTCATTTATGATCAAGACCTCAATATCAACTTCCTTTATTGTTGTTGTTTGCTTGTTTGTTTTTTAGTCCTATCAGTCTTCAAGCTTTAGCTTTGCCTCTAGAAACTCTGGTTCCCGCTTCACTTGCCGCTAAATAGGGGATGGATTCTGTATTTCCTAGCATCCCATAAAAACAGTGAGATGACTTAAAGCAATATGTAGGATTTCTGGCACATATAAGAGAGAGCCATATAAGACACTTGTCTTCCACTTATTTCTCCCATTGTGAGGGCTGAAACTAAGATGTAAATAAGACTACCTCTAGACAAAGGAGCAGTAAGCTAGAAAGAGTCTAGATTCCTGAACTGTCTTGTGTGGTAGGGATACATTGACATCTACACCACTTTACAGCTCAGACTTCCATATGAAAAACAATTAATTCTTATCTTGTTCAAGCCATTTTCATGCTTCTCTCTCTTAAGTAAGCAACTGGTATCCTAATTGGACTAACACTACTGCTTTAGTTATCTAGTGCCTCTGTGACAAAAAGAGCACAAGGAGATGACCTTAAGGATTAGAAGGTTTTATTTTCTCACCTTTCAGAAAGCCAGAAGTTGAACTTCAGCATGCTGGTTCTAGAGAAAGCCTCCCTAAACACTCTGGGAGGAAAGCTTTTCTGTTTCTCCAGCGTTGTTCCCCACGCCCCTTGGCATCTCTCTCCCTCCATATGGCATCCACCTTGCCCCTATTTGTGCAAGCTAGCTTCTGTGTCTCATCTGCTGCCTTTGTCTATCAAAATTAGCTAGGTTAAAAACAACCCACACTGACACGGCCTCGTGAACATAACAAGAAACCTTATTCCCACAGAAAAAGGGCATAATTTACAATACCTAGTTTTTTGGTGGGAAGAAGGGAGACATAATTTAATCAACAAAATGTACTAGCAAATTCATTTTAGAACTGTCCTGCTTCTTACTTATTTCAGGACACTTAAAAACTCACCACGTGATCAGGTATCAGGCATCAAAGACCCAGAACAAAAACACATATCACTGTGAATGAGGAGTGCAGAGTGTAGACCAAAGTCTACCTGTAGACACTGGACATCCCCTACAGAAGGCTCACAAGGAAGAGACAGCCAGTTAGGTGTGCCATGTAGCACTGACAAAACATACAACTTTCCCCTAGTTTTATACACATTAAATTATATTTCAAAGGCCTCCCAACTTTGCCTTCTTTATCCTTTTACTTTTTGTCACATAATAAGAGATTAAATTCTGCTACCAATACAATAGTATAGCAAACATACAAGACCTTTGCCAATTATAAACATTGATGAGAGAGCAGGATATCTATCTGCTAGGAGTCTCACCTCAAACCCGCCCTGCTACCATGACCCCAATTCTACCTTACAAATCCGGCTAAACCAGAGCATGTACACTGGTACATATAAGAGCAGGAAACACAGGAACCCCTCAGGGACAATAATAATAAGAGTCGTGATAGCAGGAGGGGAAGGGAAATGCTGGGGAGAAAGGAGGAAGTGATCACAATCATCGATGTACAAACCCACTCCCAGGAGAACGGACAGCAGGAAAGTGGATGAAGGGAGACATCGGTCAGTGTAAGACATGGAAAAATAATAATAATGTATAAACTATCAAGGCTTTATGAGGGGAGGGAAAAAAGAGGAGCTGATATCAAGGGCTAGAAAGCGAATGTTTTGAGAATGATGATGGCAACAAATGTGCAAATGTGTTTCACAACATGGAGGGATGTGTGCATTGTGATGAGTGCTATACAAGCCCCCAATAAAATGATTTTTTAAACCCTCATCACATAGCTGATCAAATGTCTTTATTTATGTGCAAGTCTAGTCCAGATTCTCACGGGGGGGGGGGGGAGGGAAATGTGATAAATACAATTTCACTGTCAGTTAGCCTACTAATATTTTAATGCATTCAGAGTGTAAACTTCTAAATTATACCTTTAGAGCTCAGAAAAGTAATGTGGTCACTTAAAAGCAAGCTATGACTTTATTCCAGATAACCACATTAAATTATATTTCAAAGGCCTCCCAACTTTGCCTTCTTTATCCTTTTACTTTTTGTCACATAATAAGAAATTAAATTCTGCTACCAATACAATAGTATAGCAAACATACAAGACCTTTGCCAATTATAAACATTGATAAGAGAGTAGGATATCTGTCTGCTAGGAGTCTCACCTCAAACCCACCCAAAAATTTGTTATGCCATCCTCTGTGAGTCTTCCATTCAAAAAATGTTCACCATGCCATTGTCAAGGCATTATGAATAATGTACCATAAACAAGGTTGTTTCAACAATTGAATATTTGTAACATTTCATTGTAATTCTAAAGGTTTTCACTGTAATTATTGAATGATGTTTATGTTTTTCACATATATTATCAGTGTAAATGAGATAAGTTTAAGAAATTTCACATAAAACCTTCAAAGAATTTCTCATTTGAATCATCTTATAGCAGTTATAATTTTTAAGATGTTGCTGTTACACATCTAACCAGGAACCCATTAACTATTTCATTCAATAAATCTTTTTTTTTTAGGTATCACTGCCCTCTGGTGGTGGGAGTAGGAGGCCCACCCTTTGCTCCTGTGGGCTGGAATTGAACCTCCATCCCAGTGGACTACAGTCCTGTGCACAACCACTGCACCACCGGGGCTCAGCCCACATTCCATAAATCTTTATTGAACACTACCCCTTACGTGCTTTTCCCCCAAGACACTAACAGACTACTGGGGAAAACACACTTTCATTGAGTTGGAATTGGTTATGATTTATAGTGACTCTAGTCTGTAGGACAGACTAGAACTGGTCTTTGGGTCTTCTAGACTTTAAATCTTTGTGGGACAGACAGCCTCTCCTTCTCTCTTGGAGTAACTTGTGGGTTCAAAACACTGACTCTATAATTAAGAGAAAAATACATAGTCCACTACACCACCCAGACTCCTTTTTAGGGAAATAGCAAAGGAAATTATGATATGGTTAGAGAAAAAAATCTTCAATCACCAAAATTCCTTTGGAGAGTGAATATATAAATTGGTAAGAAATACATTATTAGGTTATGCTGTGGATAAGAACTCCAGATTTTATGCTGCAATTTTTTAAGTTCATCATAACGTAGATGTGTCTTCTTAAAGAAACACTTTGGTGGTTGCCAAAGAGTACAAAAGAAAAGTATGGAGGGAAAGTCAGAAGCTAGAGAGTAGACAGGTATTAACGTGAATTACTAACACTATTAACAAGTGTTAATAGGAAGACAATATATAAGAGCAAGGTTGGTTAAAACGTACAGAGGCAGATTACTGGGAGGCTTGTAAAAATTAAAAACACAAAGGGCATATACTATTATAGATATCATAGGGTTATACCAGTGAGCTATAAGCAGATGCTTAAATAGACACTCAAGCTAAATAAGCATGGAAGGAGGGTTGGAGTATACCAAAGAATATAATCAGTTTTTTGTTTTGTTTTGTTTTTGTTTTGGGGGGCATCACTGCCCTCTGGTGGTCGTGGAGAGCCGCTGCTGGATTTGAACCACCAAGCTCTTGGGCCACCGTCCCACACTCAACCACTACGCCACCGGGCCTCAGCCCTATAATCAGTTTTACAAATGATATTTGTTCAAATGTGTTTACCTTGCCAAAAATAAATCTATGATTGTGATGGGGCAGACAGGAGACAAATTTAGAAATACTTCTTAGACATAACAAAACTTCTTGAGAAAATCAATCACTGGATTAGGGGGATTAGGACTATAGTCTTGAGGGACAACAAAGTCTAATAGCAACAGTTTTCAAAAGTGTGTTAGTCTGGGTAGACTAGAGAAACAAAATTCATAGACGTGCATATGTATAAAGGAAGAAGTTCATATACAAGAGGAATAGAACATTAAGAAAGCATCCCAACCCATTCCATTCCAAGTCCATGAGTCCGACATTAACCCAACTCTCTGATACCAATCCTTAAGTCCTCTTCAGACTCACAAAGCACATGCAAGGACGCCAGGACAATCTCGGGCCAGTGGGTGCAGAGGCTTGTGTATCCAGTGGTGGTAGAAACCTCTTAGCACTGGCAGGGACCTCTCTGTGGCTTCTCAAGCATCTCAGTACTGGCAGGAGTCTCTATGTGGCTTTTCCGGCTTCAGAAGTCTGCTTCCATCAGGGTAAGTCCCTGTGGCTTCTCTTCCGAGATTTCTCACAGGGAGTCAACCTTGTGTCTTGTCAGTAGATGGTCTCCCAGAAACTGAGTTGATAGCTTCTCACCTCCAAGGGGAAAATACAGCCAGATTTCCCAGCATTCTCAGGAGAAAGCCATGCCCACACAAAGGTCTCATTGACTATATTCAGATTGACAGGTTAGACTCCACCCCTACTTTCCCAATCCTGAAATTGACACGAGATTACATGACAGCCACCAACGGCAATGCTTTACATCCTATTTAAGTGAGTAGCAACTGTGGTGTTACAAGTCCATGATCAGCCATAGAAGGTGTAACTAGGAACATGAAAAATTATAAAGGAGAGAGGACTTATTGGTTACATAGAGATATGTGGGATCCCAGAATCATGGCCCTTAGCTACCCTTCTCCAAGTTAGAATAACAAATTAATAAATGTTAATCCCAAAATGGTAGCATCTAGCCAATGACAAAATTCAGAAAGCTATGAAAGAAGAAGAAATGCAACACAGGAATGCAACAGGGAACACAGGAAAGAAGTGGGATAAATGATGGTGTATTTAGGGGATTGCAGTGAATGTGTTCAAATAAAATCTGTATGAATTGGTGAGTGGACAACTAGCTGCTCAGTAATATTTTATATAAAAATCTAAAAATAAAGAATGTGTGCTTATTAAATAAAAAATATGTGCCCTACTGATTAAACTTGTGAAGCAAATACAGGTACGAGCTGCTTAACATCTGTTTAGGTAACATCTAATTGTGTACCTCTGTAGTCCCTTAAGAGTTTTTCTTGCTGTTGTTGTTCTTGTCATTTGTTTTAAAGGGAAAGCAGCTCACTTTCCTCTTGACTGCAGTTTCTCCTAGCAGCACTGGGCCACAGATGGGACACAGACAAGTGGAGAAGACGACATGGTTTTAGGGGAGGGGGTTCTCAGGTTTTCCCAACAGGGAGACAAGCAAGCAGGCCATGGTGGCAAGGCCCAGACTGCTCCTGCTGCTCAGGTGAGTGGAACAACATGGGGGACTGTTCTTACTTGCTTCCCTGCCCCCACAGACGTTTAGCCACTATCATTGGTACTACCGTGGCTTTAGATTCTGCCAGCAGCTGCAGCAGTAACAGTGGCAGAAGCAGCAGCAAGGAAGACAAGTAGAGCAAACTTCTGTAAGACCTTATGGTGGATTATTCTACTGTGTGCATACTTCAATAGGATAATTGTTCTTCCTTACAGGCCCTTTTTTTACCGAAAAGTAGCCACCCCATAAGGTTTTAATAGGGTTTATGCAACATCTTAATCAAATCATGCCCTATTTCACAACACATCATGGATATTAAGATCTTTGTAGATTGGGACCAACATTTGAAGATACTTATATGCTACATTCAGCAATTTGAACCTTATCCCACATTGACTGACAGTAGATTTTACATTGACTGACAATAGATTTTTAGACACCTCCTACATAGTTTTGAAATATGGGTCAACAGCTCACTGTCTGATACAGGTGAGTAATTTTACTTTTCAAGCCTCACTTTCCTTATTTGTAAATAATTATCTCACTGGATTTGTATGAGCAGTTGGATGTTCTGCAAAGTGTTTAGTATCACACACAAAGTACTCATTCAATGGCCGTCGGTGGTGCTCTCTGGTAAAAGTTGGACCACTAATCACAGTGTTGATCATTTGAGTTCACCAGTCACTTCACTGGCAGAAGAGGCAAATCCCCTAAAGATTCACAGCCTCAAAAGCACTATCTACAGTTGTTTGCATGAATCGATTTGATGGTAGTGGGTTTGTTCTTTGTATGTCTCTCAAAATTGGGCCATTAAAATTGAACTGAAATTATCTTATCAAATATGCAGTAACATGAAAAATAAAATAAGGTCACAACTCACTAATTTATAAATTTGAGTTCTTGGGGAAGAATACTTTTGATCCCAGGAACATTTCATTATTGAGCACTGTGCCCTCACATGGTCCCTGTCCCTTTGGTTTCCTTTGGGATATTGACCCACAAATTACTTCTATGCTGAGACTTTGTTTTAACCACTTATATCTACTGGCTCCTTCATTTTAGCTTATACCATAGTGTTTGTAACTCTCTCATTATTAAAAAAGGGGGAAAGAACAATAAAGAAAATACAAGTTCCTTGATTTGACCTCTTCCGTCTCTACTCCAAGTTTTCTGTGGAAGAATTCTGAGTTATCCTAGATCTCACAATGCTCTCACTACTGACATCTAAATAACTGAGACTACAAATATCCTTTTGATGCAACCTCTCTTCTCAGCAAGTGTTAACTGCCTTGGGACACGGCACCGCGGTTTACTGCCTAGCAATATCAATAGGTTTCTGATAGTGCTTTGAGAAGGACTATTACGAATGCATATTTGACTGTCGTTACTATTCTTAAATTTTTTCAAGAGTTGACTTACTATAACATATATAATTTGCAATATCAGGCTCTCAAATACGCCTACAAGCATTTCATGAAACTCTTCTATGAAATTTTTAAACTTAAGTACTAAGGAAAAACTATAACTCAGAATTACAATGAAAGTCAAATTGATTTTTCCCTTCAGAGTCAAGATGAGTTTCAATTTTATTATCCACAGAGAATGGTTTACATTCTCCTCTAGGAAAGTCATCTTCCTTTGTCACAAGTTCCAAAATACAAAAACACCAGCAGCATAATATTGTTTCTACTAATATTCATCAATTTTGCTTAAAATGCCTTTTACAGGTTATTTCTCTCATAATTATCATTAGTATTTTTAATTTAAAAAATATTACAACATTTTGTGGAATTATGAAGTCATTTATGTATTAAATTTAGGATTACTTTTTTCAAATTTTCAAACATTTGTAGAGAACTGGTAGAGGTCATCACCATATTTCAGGAATCAAAGACACAGTTACAACCAAAATATATAATGTGAAAATTTTCAATAAATGAAATGAAATAATTTCAAGTAAACTTTTCTGAAATACACTACAGATTTTCCTGAAATATAATATGAAATACCACACCTTACTAGCAGCTCATAATAACTTATAAAATATAGGAAGAATAATGGTTTTTGGAGTCATCTCTTACCATTAATTCTGAAATCTTCATGGTCCGTCAAGGTCCTGAAATCCCAACCTCAAGAAGTGAGATTATTCCAGTTGCAGTTTCCAGATTAGCTCTGTGGGCACATGCTCATGGAAAGAACAGGATTCAGAGGCAGCTTCCCAAGAAATCACCCTTCAGAAAGGGGAGAAAAATGAACATGGAATCAATTAAGTTACTTCCATTTAAATCTTTTGCAGAAAAAACACTAATAAATGTTCCATTTTGATTTGAGAAGCCCTGGCTCCAGATTTGTAGTTCAAAGTCCTTGTGCCTATTAATTTTCTCCCAAAATAATTTCCCTAACTTTTCCCCTAACTGGCGCCTCTCTCTGCCCTGGTACCTGTACCAGCAGAAGCATGTCAATAGCTCCAAGGTAACAACCTGAACTTCCAGGCCTGTACGCTACACCAGAGCTCCTGAAATCAAGTCCCTTTGTCTGACAATCTCCTCTTCCCCAGCTGATGCGCAGTTACTTTTGACCTCTCTCCAAAGAGATCAGCTCTAAGGGAATGATACAAGGCAATGTTGAAAATAAAGGGAGAGAAAGGCCTTCAGTCTAGGTTTCTGCCAGTCCTTTCTGTTAGCTTAAACCACTTTCCTTGGAGTTGATTTGACCCAGGGCTTCATTAGGTTTTTAGTAATGGATCTTTTTAACAGTTTATTGACTTATAGCTCACATATCATATCATACAATTAAATCATATTAAGAAGAGTTGTGCAATTATCCCCACAATTTCAGCGTATTTTCTTCTCATACTTATTGCTGTTAGCTCCCTATATCCCCCATCCTCTTCTTCCATTTCCCTAGACAATGATCTGTTCCGTTACTGTCTCTATAGATTTACCTATCCTGGATTTCATATACAGAAAGTTATACAAAATACAAACAAGAAGAAACACACAGTAAAAGCAACAACTAAACTAAATACAGAAGTACCTCGATCAAAAAGAAAGCAGAAAATAATTATAAACTAAAACAACTTTGAAATGGGTCAAAAGGGGGATCAAATGATAAGGTATTATATCCTGATATTTTAACCTAACTCCATGTGCCACAATCAACTTTAAATGTTCTCTGTGCAGTAGCAATCCTCTTCAAATCCCTGGATTATGATCAGTGAGGATTTGTCAGAGGTTTAATCTATATGGGGACAATACAAATGGATTTGGGGCTTCCACAGTCTTCCATAGCCTTATGCAAACCAGGTGTTCACAATGTAAGCTGTACTATTCGCTCCTTATGATTTGGAATTTATTATTTACAATCTTTAGATCACATTGGCTGCTGTGCTTCTTTCATGTGGATTTACTTGATTCCTCACTTAGATGATTTGTTTGAAGATAATCTTTGAAACCTTACACATTATTCTTCTGATAATCAAGTACCATCTAGTTTCTTCACCATTCTCTGATATAGCACTCAAATCTTCAGTAAAATAAGGGCAGGGACCAAATGGTGCCAGGTCAAAAGAAATAATTATTCTTAGGTTAGGGCTATAAGTCAGAGCCCCAAACCCACTCACATATCATATCTATGGTTTATAATGTCTCCTATCGTTTGAGACATCAATTTCATTTTATAATAGAGAACATTATAGATTATTCCTCTGGGGCATGAGGAAATTCTATTGATAGTATCATTATTTATACAATGGTATAGAATTGAAAACTGTTGAGAAAAGGAAACTTTACAAGTACAGACTGGCTTCAGACCACAATACGTCAATTGATGACTTGTACAGGTTCTTAGTGACTGGACACTATTTACACAAACAATGGGTGTTGATGATAAAGCAAAATTTTCAATAACACTCATTCACGAAGGTGAAACCATGTCTACCAATTAATACATGTCATAAGAAAGCAAAGAGGGTGGGCTGAGCCCCGGTGGCGTAGTGGTTGAGTGCAGGACTAGGGCCTATGGGCTTGGCGGTTCAAACCCAACAGCATCTCTCCGGGAGCAAGGCTGGGTAGCTCCCATGACCACCAGAGGGCAGTGATGCCCCCCCCAAAAAAAGAGAACACTAAAATAGTAAATATAGGGTAGTCCCGAGCCACCTTTCATTGGACTCCCTAAAAGCAAGAGATCCAAACCAAAGTCCAACAACCATCACTTTCATAACCTTGGGATAGCAGTCATCTGCTTCGTCTTACACTAAGGAATTTCAACTTGCAATTCGAAGGAGTGTGTTAATTTGTTTGCTTGTTTTTTAAACTGCTCCAGGTGAGCTGGAGGTAAAGTTCAGTTTCGTGAGTGGGTTTTAGTGGTGGACTTTTGGGAAGTAGATCATAAGACCTGTCTTTTGTGTTAGCTCTGGCTGGACTCAAGCATCCAGCTTTTCAGTTAGCAACCACCCTTGAGCATTTGAACTACCCAGAAATTCTGTCAGGTATCAAGGCATTTTTGCTGTATTGAACTGGACCCAGAAACCAGCAAAGTCATATGCCACCCTTTTTAGTACACCTGCACCTATTTTACTCTATTTCCCAGCAATTTTTATTTTAGGGCTGGGGCAAAGAAGGGCTTGCATTAAGGAAATGATGTAATAAGAGAAGCTAGTGAAGAAAAAGACATAGACCAGAAATTGATGGAGCAGTTTTCATTTGAGATTTGTAAGATTAGTCAAGGCATTTGCATCAGGAACTATTCAAGAGAGCTTCTAAATATGCATATGTGTATGTGTATGTGTGACACATAATTTTAAAAAATAAATAAGTTTGACTTTCCACTCTAATAGGGGAAGGCAACAAGCACAAAGAAAATACTTTCCACGGTGTTGCTAGCTTTCTGAAAACAGGCATAATCAGGGAGAAAATGTCACTAAAAGGCAAATTGGATTGTTATCATCTGAGAATCTCATAAAACAATTCTTAGGCACTAAGAAATCACTAGTTTGGAACAACTGGCCAGTAAGGGTATGTTAGCTGTAATAATTTTGTTATTAAATTTCTATCGCTGTATTAGAGTCAAAAGTTGGAAAATCCTGGGATATCGTGTTATATCAGTACTACATGGGTGTTTGTTTCCAACTAACACAATAAAAGCATTAGTTTCCTTGTTTAACTCATTTGGAAATAGTAAAAGGTTTTTTTTTATTTTTATCTGGTTTCATTCTTGGTTTCATCTTAAAAGTCCTTAAAAGTCCTCATAATTTAATAAAATGTCTGGCTTCCATAGTGATTGAGTTTCCAGGTTTTCTAGGCCACGTCACGGAAAGAGAAAAATCACAGGCTCAGTAAGGTCATTTCTGAAAAAGCCTCAGCAAATGTCAAATTCAATTTAGGAGACAAAACTGGACTTGCGAGGTAAAGTCCCCCTCACTATCAGAACAGAAGGGAAGTCTTTGAATGCCCAGTGGAGTAGAGTCAGAAACAAGGGCCTTAATTGGGAGAGGCAAATGAAGAAGAGGAAATCAGACTTTGAAAAGACTCAGGCTAGTTCAAAATAACTTCAGGGTCTAGCTAGATGGGGATGAAGAACCAGGATGACTTTTTATCAGGTACCGACTGGGAAACATTGAAATCATTGCCTTTTTCTTGTCTCCTGACCCTTGTGACTTTGAGCTGTACATAACTAGGCCCAGTTTTTTGAGGATCTGGCTCCCTCCAGAAGATAAATTAAGGACACATTGAACCTGCTCCTCTGACTCAAAATATCTCCTCCACCAAAGAAAAGTATCTAATTAATGATCATCACCTGATGTCCTGGGTTCCTGCTGTGCTCCCCGACAAAATGCCAACTGACTCAAACAGGCCAGATCAATATCCCCAAATCTGTGAGGAATTGGGAGCGATTAATAGAATACACACTTGCTAAAAGGCACAGACTTTTCTTAAGACAGAACTGTATCAGGGATGAGACATAAAAGCAAATACCAAAGGTTAATCAAGGGATCAAGTCCAAGACAGTGAAAAACCAAACACCAAATTCACTGCCACCAAATCCATGTTGACTCGTAAGCACCCCTGGTAGGTTTGAGAGACTTTAAAGGTTTGATAGTTTAAAAAAAAAAAAAAGCACTTTCACCTATGGTGGTTTCAAACTACTGACCACAAAGATCACTAACCAACACACAAGCACTACACAACCAGGGCTCCTGTCGGGAGCTGACTTTGTGGACCAAGCTCTCTAAGGAGGTTTTTTCCTCCCCCGGGGAGATAATGGTCATCTGGCAGCCAGAAAGAGACTAACTGGTAAGAGAGGAGTATGCTCCATGATTCTCCGAGGGCTGACCCTATTATTATCTATCACTCGAAAAGAAAGGAGGCACAGCCTTTAAGTGACACTTATGACTTCTGAGTTATCTAATGTCATGACACTTAATAATAGGCACTGCAAATACACAAACTGTTCATCCTTAAAATTTTATCCAATAGATTTGTATAGGTTAAAAGTGAAGTCAACGAAATTACCTGGGATCTTTTTCTAACAAGGGAAAGATTTTTTTCACTGAAAACTATTTCTATCTGGTTCCATGGAGATTCCCCTTCCCTTCTAGTTGAGCCCCATGATTCTGTTTTACAGGCTAATTGCTTCCATGAGTGATTATTATGTAGGTGAACTGAATTCACACTAAAATCTTCCTCACACAATCTTCTTGCCACTTTCAAAGGACATTTTCCTTAGAGAGTTGCTACTCTCCAAACACAAGTGTGGTGGTTAGACCTAGATCGCGCTCTCATCTTTCAAAAGGAGAAAATCTCAAGTTTAATTATGGACAAATTGGTGACCAGAAAAAATATCTGTCCTGCGGGGGGATACTAGATGTGCAAATCTTTTGACTCAGCTGGCACCTCGATGTAAAACTCTTAATAAATGCTTCACTTCCCTCATGTGTGTATCAGTCATCTGTCACTCAATGGATGTGGAGAGCAAGAGTGTAAGATTTCTGACAACTGTTCTACTGAACACATCATGAAATTCTTCTGATGAATCTGATTTTAACAGGTCATGACATCAGAGTGACGGGTCCTGCAATTCATTTGATTACTGGAGCCTGGCAAGGAAAAATGAGGTCTGAGAAAAGCAGCTGATACAAAAGCCCAGTAACGGTTGAAGAAATCAGAGAAATGATCGGCTTAATGGGCCACAAAATTATTTATTTCCTTATAAAAAGAGAAATTAGCCAAAGTTCATCATACATAAACAATATCTGTCTTAGTTGAGGGAACTTGATTGCTCAGGGGGAAAATGGAGCAGGAGAGGGGCATTCAGGTATGTGACATCAAGGGGATTAATGGATCTTTAACAATTTGAAAACCCTAACGATACACTCAGAGCCAATATACTTAGGAAACCATAGTTGTTTTAGGATGCCAACTTATTAAAGTGGTTACTACAAGAAAAAGGGGGAATGGAAGCATTGAGTCGTAGTTCACTGTGTTATTTGACTTCTTTTTATTGCTGGTGCTCATGAGAATTTGCCCAAGTTTATCTTGTTGTTTCCCTTGCTTTCAGAACATTACACAACCTAGTTTGCCTCAAATAAGCTAGCAGGACAACAGTATTTAAACACCTACTTATGATGTCTCTTTGCTTAGTTTAATCTGGACAAGATAATATCCTTTGTACATTTCTTTCCTCTTCGTTGTCTTTGGAGCTCTTGGTCACTATTTTTGCTTTGTGGTTGTTAATACACAAAACATCAATAGTCTAAACACAGAATAAATATTCGAAAGTCCATGGTCCATCTTTAGAACTAGATCGTGCATATACCCATTCCTTCAACAAAAGAGGTGCAGCTGTGAGATCCGACTTTATGGTGTCCAAGAAAGAGAACTGGTCTTCTGTGTGGTGCTTAGCCTATCATTACTTTAAAATGTGTGGGGGGTTTTTTATTTTGTACAATCATCAGCTGTTTTTTCTTCGTGTAAATATAAATTAATATAATCCTCCAAGCCAGCATAAAGTACAATGTAATGACCAAAAACATTATTTTGTTTTTGACTATGGATCAGCAGTGGCTGTGATACACATTATAAAACAAAGACAGATAGGATTTAACTTTTTTAATCATTCTATTGGGGACTCATACAACTCATCGTAATCCATACGTGCATGCATTGGGTCAAGCATACTTGTACATTTGTTGCCCTCATCATTCTCAAAACATTTGCTTTCTACTTGAGCCCTTGGTATCAGCTCCTCAATTTCCCCCTCTCTCCTCTCTCCTCCCTCCCTCATGAACCCTTGATAATTTATAAATTATTATTATTTTCTCATATCTTACACTGCCCAATGTCTCCCTTTACCCACTTCCCTGTTGTCCATCCATCAGGGAGGAAGTTATATGTAACTCCTTATAACAAGCTCTCCTTTTTCACCCAGTCTTCCCTTCACCCTCCCAGTATCACCACTCTCCCCACTGGTCCTGAAGGGATCATCTGTCCTGGATTCTCCATGTTTCTGGCTCCTATCTGTACCACTGTACATCCTCCAGTCTAACCAAATTTGTGAAATAGAATTGGGATCATGATTGTGGAGGGAGGCAGCATTTAAGAACTAGAGGAAAGTTACATGCTTCATCATTGCTACACTGTACTCTGACTGTACTCCACCTCATGATCCTTCTGTAAGGGGATGTCCACTTGCCTATAGATGGGTTTTAGGTTCTCAATCTGTACTCCCCCTCATTTGCAACAACATCATGTTTAGTTCTTTGATGTCCGATACCTGATCCCTTCGACACCTTGTGGTCACACAGGCTGGTGTGTTTCTTCCATGTGGGTTCCTGAGCCCTTGGTATCAGCTTTTCTTTTTTCCCCTCCCTCCCCCACCCACCCACCTTCATGAATCCTTGATCGAGTATATATTATCGTTGTTATTACTGTCTGCTGACAAAGGAAATTTGTTATGCTACCCATTCATACTTGTTCCAGCCACTCACTCCACCACCCAGCAAAGTCTCCCGCCAACCACAATGAGTTCTCCATAGCTGCCATTTTATCATTTCAGGAAGATAAAATAGATATTTTTATAAAGTATTGACCTTTTCGCAAGGAATTAGGTCTAAGGGATCCATCCAGGTCATTGCATGTATTGACAGCTTGTTCCTTTTCATCGCTGAGCCAGGAGCCTTGGTGGTGTAACTTGTTAAACATCGGGCTGATAACTGCAAGGCAAGCAGTTCAAACCCACCAGTCATTCTGAGAAAGAAAGACAAGGCTTTCTACTCTCATAAAGAGTTACAAATGATGTACTGAATGCTGTAGTAGCTGTAAGAACCCCCAATAAAATAATTTTAAAAATTTTTTTTAAATACAAAAAAAAATGTTACAGTGTTGGGGACAGACAACAGAAACATGGGTGAAGGAAGACAGCTGTCAATGTAACATGTGAAAATATTAATTAGTAAATTAACAAGGGTTCATGAGAGAGGGCTGGTTGGAGAGGGAGGGAAAATTGAGGAGCTGATACCATAAGTTCAAGTAGAAAGAAGAAAATGTTTTGAAAAGGATGATGGCTACATATGTACACAATGGATGTGTGGATTATGATAAGAGCCACCAATAAAAGTTTTTAAGAGAAAGTTATAAACAATACATGCTCTGGAAATAAAGATTTAATTATCTTTAATTTAAAAAAAGAAAGCGGGAGCGAGAGAAACCCACAGAGCCTCCTCCCCCCGGGCCATACAGCTACCGTGTGGCAGCATGACCTCAATGCCAGTGAGTTTGTTTGGGAGGTTGGTTTTCCAGGGGAAGGGTGGGGAGGGCTTTCTATTTTGTCAGTGTAAATGATTTTGTTTCGCTGTTTACCCATTGAAAGACAAATGAAATTTTTCTGTTTTGTTTTGTTTGCCATTACAAAAATGTAAAACCACTATGAGCATTCCTCTACGTGTTTTGTGTAAGAATATGGTTTCATTTCCCTGGAATAAATGCCAAGGAGTGTAATTGCTGGGTTCTTATAGTAAGTACATGTTTATCTTTGTAAGAAACTGCCATATTATTTTGCAAAAGTGGCTAAACTATGTGATATTTCCACTAGCAATATTTAAAAGAACTGTTCTCCACATCTTCACCAGTATTCAGTATTAGCACTGTTTTTAACTTTGGTTGTTCTAGTAGACCTATAATGACATTTCATTGTGGTTAAAGTGGATTTTTAATAAATTACAATCCTCTACATTTTTGCCAGCATCCACCACTTCTGACTGATTTTATTTCATAGCACATAAGCCTGTAGCTTTCTGCTCTCTGTAACACAATCTTCTCTTCCCTATTACCACACATTTTGGACAACTTTGTCCAGAGACCTTCTGTAAACCCGCCCTTAATTCTGTTCTTTCCCTTTATCACATCTCCACCTATTGTAATACTCGGCAGCGTGGTGGAATTGACTGGTGGTCAGGACTGAGGAAACAAAGTTAAGTGCCTGCAGACATCACAAAGCATGCACCTTGAGGACCTGACGCTTTTAATGAAGTATGAGCAGGCTTGGAGGGGAAGGGAGAATGTGCTGTGAGAGCAGTTTTCCTTCTTCAGGCTAGTAGCTATGGATCTTATGTCCTATCAAAGGTGTAAGGGTTATTATGCTCTAGGAGGTAATTTGGGACTGAGGAATAAAGCTGATTTTACTTGTCCAGATAAAGAACTAATGGGGATATGCACTCCAGCTGTGGCAGAATCAAAGCGGAGCAAGAGATTTGATGCTCCTGGTTCCTGAGTAACCCGGGAAATCAATCACCTGTGGTGCTATCAGTGGGGCCTTTCTGGCTACAGCAACCCCATTATGGATACTTAAGCTTGCATTGTACATCTTAAACGAAAACACTTCAGAACAGCCTGCCCCATTGTTTGTACTAGCTTACCAATGTATCCTCATGTGATAAATGAGGTGCTAGAACCAATTTCCATTGTAAAAAAAAAACTAATACAGAAGAACTGCCATCTATTTTCTATGCCACTTTCCATACCATTTTTACAGTATACAGAACACAGCTCAGAACCACACAGGCAAATTTATACATAGAAAAATTACTTACGAACTTGTGCTAAGAGGTACGCTTATTCCCAAAAGTTTTATTGTTCAAGGAGAAGTGAAGGGAAATGTGAGCTCATTCATAACTATTTAAAATCAGAGAATAGGGAATTTTGTTATGCTGCACTCCATTTAATGCAGAATTTAAAAGAAAGATGGTCATGAAGATAAGATCATAATGCTGAATATCAGTTCAAATTTAAAGCAACTACCATAAATATATAAAGTTTTTTTAAAAAGACAGATAAAATGCCTACAGACACATACACGCATATGTTATATCTATGTTAATAACTGTGATCCTACGGATGATAATTAAAACTTGGTAATGTCATTCTGGAGATGAAAACCAAAACAATGAGTTATCACTTTATGTCCACAATGATAGTTCAATTTCTTAAAAAAGCAGAAAACAACAAATTCTGGGAAAGGTGTGGAGATATTGGAAGCCTTAAACACTACATATGAGCTTGTAAACCTGTATCACCATTGGGGAAGCCAAGTGGCACCATCTAAAACAGCGGTTCTCAAACTGTGAGTCGTAAGCCCTTTGGGGGTTAAACAACCCTTTCACAGGGGTCACCTGATTCATAACAGTAGCAAAATTAAAGTTATGAAGTAACAACAAAAATAAGTTTGTGATTGGGGGTCACCACATTAGGAGCTGTATAAAAGAGGCATGGCATTAGGAAGGTTGAGAACTACTGATCTAAAACTGGAATAGAAATCACACACAAGGCAGCAATATCTTTGCTGGCTACATATTCCTAGGAAGTAAAAGACACAACACAAATAGACATGGTCTCTTCCACGTCCATTGCAGTACAGTTTGAAATAACAAGACTGGAAACAGCACCAACACCCATCGGTAAAAGAATGGATAACGAAACTCTGGGACATACATACAATGGAATAATATGAAATCATGAAACCCTTCATGATGTGGATATACCTGAAAACCATTTTACTGAATGAAGTCAATCATAAAAGGACAGTTGTTGTATGAGGGCACTACTATCAGGATAAACACTAAGACCTAGGCAGGTGTCTGTTTTCAGGTTCTGTAATATTCTAACCTGGTCTCTCAAGCAATGAGGTGGTGTGCCTGCCTAATGTTCATGATCCATACATCACCCTTCATTTGTGCACCTTAAAAATCACTTTAACAGAAGAGCCCACACCTCAGCTGGAGTTCCTGCCATATAGCATTTTTCCACGGTTGCCTCAAATCAACAAACACTCCTAGAAGAGTGATCAATGGTGCTTGATAGAAATTCAAGTACAAAGGTTAAGGAGAGATGTGTATGTCTCAGAGAAGGTTATTTCACTTCTGTGGGTGAGTAAACAAGAGGGGAAAATGCTTATATTACTTATTTAGAAATTTAATGGGAGAATATACCCAATGTCATGTTCTTGATCATGCACTTTTGTCCTACTTTCTGTCAGCCCTTTTTGACACAGACATTGTACTATAAGAAACCATGACTTTACACTCTTTTCTTTAAAGGTACACAACATTTTTAATAGGCCACATCAAAAGGAAATGGAAATCCTACTAAGTGAACATTAAACTTTACATACCTGCAGCAGATTACGGGAACTGAAGCATTCCCTTGAATTTAATGACAAAGTGACCTAGTGTGAGAAGCAGATAACTATTATCCCAAGTTTATGAATTCAGAAGTCTTTGGATTTGGGTTCACATCTCTTGTGTTAAGGATGCCCAATAAAGGGTAACTTAAGAATACCACTATATTTGGGGGCTTGCACTAAATCCTAGCTCTACTAAAAACAATGTGGCCCTGCTTGATACTCACCCCCAGGAAGAGCACACAGAAGATATGGGTGCTATAGCAAAGAAATAAGGTGGTGTCCAGTATCAGATAAAATAGCATCTGGGTGTCTTAAAGACTTGTTTCCAAACAAGCAGTCATCTAAGTGAGATGGCAGCTAAGTCCACATGGAGGATGCACATCAGTGTTGTTCAAAAACAGATTGTGAAACATGTCATCTGAAGTCAAGGGAGGGAATGGATAGGTTCCGATCCTAAATTGTGAAAACCTGGTTTGCAGAAAATTGTGGCTGACAGTGGGAGCCCAACATACATTTGTAGAGTCTACATAGGAAATAGGCTCCTGTGATTTCCCTCTATCCAAAATGGAAGGATAAGAGCAAAGTGGTTACCAAATAGAATTGTTTGTAGAGATGATTATAGATCAAAGAGATAAACCTTTACAAATATGTAAAAAAATCCATGTATTTTACACAAATAAGCTGTCCTGTCTCAAAATTAGACCAGGGACAGATATATAAATTAATGAGAAATCTATATAAACACAGATAAATGAATGTCTTTTAGCTAACATTTAGTTGTTAGTGCTATGACATTGTTCCATTTGATAATGGTCCTCATAAAGAGATGACTGATGATATGGGTGCTTTAGCAAAGTATGGTGAAGAAATCTGATAGTGTCAGAAAGAATAACATCAGAGATCTTAAAGGCCTGTCTTAAAACATCTCAGTTAGATGCCAGCTAAGTCTGCACAGAAGAATACTAACTTGTGTGATTCAAGAATTGTAAATAATAAAATCAAAGACCAGAGGAGGGAACTATACTAGAGCTTAACTTCGTAATACTCAGTTTGCAGAAGTCTATGATTAACAATGAAAGCCCAAAATTCATTTTCAGAATCCCTAAGAGTTAAGTCTAAAGAAACCCGTCTGATCATTAACCACAGATGTGAATAGCCTTATTTTCAAACAAAGAGTTTTGGAAATTGGATTAATGCAGCTGTAGTTAGGTTAAAATTTAACACCTTGTTATTTGTTCTCTCTTTTGTTTTGGGGGGGTGTTTGTTAATAAATTATTTTATTAGGGGCTCTTAAAAGAATCCATGCATAAATTGTATCAAACACATTTGTACATATATTGTCATCATCATTTTATTTTTTAATCATTTATTGGACCTCATACACCTTTTATCATGATACATACATACACACACACACATACATTGTGTCAAGCATATTTGTACATTTGTTGCCATCATCCTTCTCAAAAAAGTGGGAATAGAAATACTATATAATGCATTAATATCTAGTGATATATTCCATAAATAGAACAGATACTTTCATCACAACATTATTATTATATCAAGTTAGAAACAGCCTAAATGCCCATCAGTAGAAGAATGGTTAAATAATTTTTGGCACAAGAATTCTGTGGAATTCAATGTTAAAGAATAATGAGTGAATCTGTAAAACACCTTTTGACATGAATGGAATTGAAGGGCATTATGCTGAATGAAATTGGTAAAAAAAAAAAAAAAAACGCAAGATCAATTGTATGACCAATGACAAAAGAACAAAAGTTGCATGAGACGATTGTTTTTTTATTCAAGAAAAGTTTTCTACACCAAAACACACTTCAATGGTTACAAAGAGTGGGAGGAAGAAGAAAGGGACAGAAAAGCAACAGGCTAGATGAACAGGTGTCAACTTGATCCCGACTCAAGGAGACTGACCCTATCGGGCGGGACGGAGATGCCTCTGTGGGTTTCTGGGACTGGAACTTCTTCCAGTAGTTTTACAAACATATCATTCACATATCACACAATGCAATAGCGCAATCACATCAAGAAGAGTTGTACAGGTCTGTCGGTTGATTCTTATGAATGCTTTCTGATTGGGTCTGATGAGGTACCAAGCCCGAGGCCCCTTATTTTTTCTTACTTCTTCTTTTTCATATCTAAGATAAGCAAAATAAACAATCCTGAAGAGAAAGCAACAGGACTGATGATTCTATGGGGACAAGGGAGAGGTGAGGGGGGAAGCAAGGGGAAACCAACAGACCCAGGGAGAAGGGAACAACAAGAAGTCTAAGAGGGTGGAGAACACCTCGAGGATCAAGTGCTATGGTGGATCAAGTGCGTGTAGCTGAGCGGAATTATTGAGAGCCAAATGAAGACTGAACATGATAGTGGGACAGGAAGAAATGAAAAGGAAATAGAGGAAATAACTAGGAGGCAAAAGACATTTATAGAGGTGAAAAAGCAGGAATGTAGAGATGTAAATATATTAATCTATAATGATAGGGATATAGTTCTATGTACATATGTGCTAAGTATCAAGGTAGTAGATGGACTTTGGAACTCTATTCAAGTCCTCCCTCAACTCAAGAGTATTTTGTTCAAATAAACTGGCATTCTGTGATGCACACCTTCCCAACACTACCACTGAAGTTAAAATGGGTGCATAAATAAAACTAGTGAAGAAAGCTGATGTTTCCCAGCTACTCAAAGTTACACTGTATCTTCTAAGGCTTCAGAGGTCTAAAGGCTTGAAGTTAAACAAGGGGATATCTAACAGGAAAGCAACAAAGACCACATGAAAGAAGCACCCCAGCCTGTGTGATCGTGAGGTATTGACAGGATCAGCTTCAGGCATCAGAATACCCAAAACAAACAATTTTATCGTTGTTAATGAGGAGGATCAGAGTGAAGAACCAAAGTCCATCTGTAGACAATTGAACATTTCTCATAAAGGGTCACAAGGGAGGGACGAGCCAAGCAAGGTGCAGTATAGTTCTTTAAGGCTTCCTCCCCCCACTATCATGACCCCAGTTCTATGATACAAATCCAGCTAGACCAGACCATATACATTGGTAGAACTAGGAGCTCTGAACACACAGAATCCAGGACAGAGAAACCCCTCAGGAACAGTAATGAGAGTAGTGATACCATGAGGGTAGGGAGAAGGTAGGGGGAAGAAGGAGAAGAAAGGGGGCACCAACCACAATGATCAACGTATGAAACCACCACTCCCCTGAGGGGGCTGAAGAACAGAAATGTGAGTGAAGGGACACAGTGGATGGTGTAAGATATGAAAATAATAGTAATTTATAAATTATCAAGAGTTCATGAGAGTGGGAGGGTGGGGAAGGAGGAGAAAAAGAGGAGTTGATACCAAGGGCTCAAGTAGAAAGAAAATGTTTTGAAAATTATGATGGCAACATATGTACAAATGTACTTGATACAATTGATGTATGGAATGTTTTAAGAGCCATAAGAGCTCCTAACAAAATGATTAATTTTTTAAAGAGTTTATGGAATGTTTTAAGAGCCATAAGAGCTCCTAACAAAATGATTAATTTTTAAAGAGTTGTAGAAACATTGCCACAATCAGTTTTAGAACACTTTGTTTATTCTTGTACTCATTGTTATTGGTTCCTCATTTCCCCAGAGGTTGTAAGTCTTAAAGAGAGTAGAAAGCCTCGATTGCTCCCAAGGAGAAGCTGGGGGTGTCAGACTACTGCCTTGTGGTTAGCAGTGCAAAGGATCCTCACTAGGCACAAAGGGCAAGATAAGATACAACAAGAGCTAGATGAGGAGGATGGCAATGATGGAAGCAAGACAAGCAAGCCACTGAGATATATGATAAATTTCTGAATACAAAATGCTTACTCTGTATACACTAAATTCATAATAAAAAGGTTTCGATTTGTATGTGTGTGGCTGGGGATGTTGAGGGGAACAGGGGAGCTAACAATGGGCATGTGAAAGAGGAAAAGGTTCTAAAATTGATTGTGGTGATGAGTGTACAACTTTTCTTGATATAGCTATTAAATTATATAATATATTAATAATATGCCAATGAAACTATTTTTAAAAAACAGAATCCAATATATCTGCAATCTAGTTGATAGCATGTCAATTAGCTAAGTTTGGAATATTTTGAGGAGTGTTTTATAATGTCAAAAAAAACACAATTAGAAAATAAAGCTCTGGGACTGAGCCCCAGTGGCGTAGTAGTTGAGTGCAGGACTGCGGCCCACAGGCTTGGCAGTTCAAATCCAGCAGCAGTTCTCCAGAGCAAGACTGGGTGGTTCCCACAACCACCAAAGGGCAGTGATGCCAAAAAAGAAAAGAAAAGAAAACTCTGTCAGTCTCTTGTACATTCTTTTAATTTTATTGTTTTATTAAAAGGTCATGTGTTAGTCCGGGTAGACTAGAGAAACAAATAAATAACATGCATATTTATATAATAGAGAGTTTTATATATAAGAACAATTGAACATTGAGAAAACCATTCCAACCCAGTCCAATTCAAGGTCGTAAGTCGGATATTAGCTCATATGCGATACCAATCTACAAAATCCTCTTCAAACTCATGAAGCACATGCAATGATGCAAAATGCAAGATGATCACAAGCCAGTTCTTTGGATCCAAAGGAAGCATCTCAGCACTGGCAGGGGTCTCTGCATGGTTTCTCTGCACCCAGGGCTGGATCAGGCTGGGTCCATGTGGCTTCTCCTTAGGGATGTCTAGCAGGAAGTGAGTTTGTCGGTCTAGTGATTCCAAGGGAGTAAATTGAGAGAGACATGGTCTCCTCCCACTAAGAAGGAATGATCACATTTCCCATAATTCTCAGAGGAGAAGGCCATGCCCACAAAGAAGTCTCATTGGCTATCTCCAGACTGACAAACTAGACTCCAGCCCTACACACTTAATCCTCAAATTGACACCTGATTAGGTGACTGCCAAAGATCATTTTATTGGGGACTCTTACAACTCTTTTTATAAACCATGTATCAATTGTATCAGGCATATTTTTATATGTTTGCCATCATTCTTTTCTAAACATGTACTTTCGATTAAGCCCTTGGTATCAGCTCCTCTTTTTTCCCTCCCAGCCCCCACCACTATCAATGTGTGTCTCTCATCAATGACAAGTGAAATATTTCGGTCTTAAATATCTATACTAATCTTTTCCTTGATGTATTATAAATTTTTATTTGCATATCTCACACCACCCGCTGTCTCCCTTCCCCCATGGTTTCTGTTGTTCTTCCCCCTAGAGAGGGGTGTGTGGTTCTGTGTTGGTCATTGCAATCAGTTTCTCCTTCTCCCCCTTCTCTCCCTCCCTTTCCCTTACACTTCTGTTATCACCATTACCATTTCTGTTTCTGATTCCCTGTGTCAGGAACTCTTATATTTTATCTATACCTGTATAGATTCTCCACTCTAGTCCAAAGTGAGAGGTAGCACTGGGGTGATAATAGTGAGGGGTAAGGAAGTCTCAAGTAACCAGAGGAATATTATATTTTTCATCAGTGTTTTACTGTGCCCTGGTTAACTCATCTCTTCTCGGTGACTCTGCTGTGGAGGGAGAGGGGGGTTCCATAAACCCTTACAAATGGGCTTTGGGGACTCTCTCTGACCCTTTTCATTCTCAATAATATGTTTTTGTTTGTTTGTTTGTTATGGGTTTTCTGATTCCTGATACCCATTCCCAATGACACCTCCTGATCATGCCCAGCTGGTGTGTTTCTCCCATGTGGGCTTATTACTTCTCTGCTGGGTGGCCGCTTGTTTAACTTCAAATCTTTAAGATCCTAGAAACTCTATCTTTTAATACCTGGGAACCATCTGTTTTCTTCAAAATATTTGCTTATACACCGATTTTGTCTTCAGAGATTTTATCACAAGGGTGAGCATCAGAGAGTGCCAATTTGTTAGAAATAGGGTGGGCTGAGCCCTGGTGGCATAGTGGTTGAGTGCGGAACTGCAGCCCGGGGGCTTGGCGGTTCAAATCCAGCGGCAGCTCTCAGGAGCCACACTGGGGAGCGCCCACGACCACCAGAGGCAGTGATGCCCACAAAAAAATAAATAAATAAAAAAGTGTTCTTCATTTATATTTTAATATTAATACTAAAAGAGGCACTTTTGTGAAATATTCCAAGATATTTCATTGCAATTATTAATAATGATTATTTGGGCCTCAACTTTAAATTTAGGAAAATTGATATGTTGAAATTTTGAAATCTGGATTTTCAATCAAATTGTCTTTCTGGACTTTGTAGAGAAAGAAAAGCAAATTTCCTTCAGTATTTTGGCTAAATTCTACTATTCATATATCTGTGGTAGCATGATACTATTTTCATTATTTCTTCTAACAGTTAAGTCGATTGGAAGTGTGAGGATATGGAAAAGATCGGTATAAATATTTAAGATCCAAATATTTCACACATCATTATCACTAGAATTTGACATGGGTAAATTATCTCTTATATCCTGATAACACTGAGAACAAAGCACTCAAAATATCAATTTCTGAATTCTTTTTTTGGCAGGGAATACATAAATGAATTCAATATGATCATATGACTAGGCATTAAAGTAAGGAAGAATTCATGCCTTCCATTCACTTGTGTTTTGCTAGGTTGAAATGATGAGTTTCTAGATTGATTTATTTTTTTCACATAATTATGATAACATTTAAGTCAGATGTCAAACTTTAAAATCAATATGAAAAGAGACAAGAATTAGAAACTTGTATTAGGAGGCAGTAGCCTTGAGCATTATTCTCTTTTTAAAACTATCTATATGGGATCAAAGGGACAATAGCCACCCAAAACATAGTGGCCAGAGAGTTTATGCTAACGGTGGAGGAATGAAAAAGAAAATGAGGGTAATGATGTTTGCACAAGTTGAAGAATATCAGAAATGTAACTGAATTGTACATGTAGACGCTATTGAACTGGGAGATGCTTTGATGTATTCTTATCAGCAATAGCAACAAAGTTCATTTTAAAATTTTAAATAATTGTTCTAAACAAAATTTCTTTCCATTTATATATTGATTACATTTAATGCAAATACCTGTATAGCTGTAAAAAAATTTAAATAGTGGTCAGTGAGATTAGAAAAACAGTTGAAATTATTATAATTTTTCACTCCACATAAATAAGATATTAAAATGGAATTAAGAAAACCACAAAACTCTTATGATGCTGACTTTACTAGAAAAGAAAAGGGCATCGTGAAATTTAAAGAATCTTCACAGAAAACTATTCTCTTACAAATGTGCATCTATTTTTAGAATTGTTCTTTTAGTTGTCCCAGGCTATTGCTCAGACAAACTAATAAGTCTGAACTGTTTTCTAATTCCTGTGTAAAGATGAAGGCATTGGAAACTTAACATGAATACTAAAGAAGAAATATATGCACTAGGGAAAATGCACCTGTGCATCGCTATTCTCTGTCTAACTCTCTAACTGCCACCATTAATATTTTTTGTGTTTCTCACAGCTGTCAGAACGTGCTAGCTTCTGCTTTATTCTCAGAGCCTGACACATCTTTTCAAGCTACAAGGTTTGCATACTAATGTTTGACCACGGCATATTATTCACTCTAAGTTTGATCTTATCAGAAACAGGACAAGGACTTTAAATGCTACAACCATGCATGCTCATTAGAAGAACTATTTTAGAGCCTGTCTTAGTGTTCTCAAAAACAAGGCATAAATAAGGTATAGGCCTCACAATTTTAAAGATAATAAACGCATAGAAAATATTTTTAATGTTCAGTTTGATTATTTTTATTTTACATCATTTTGAATACTATTCTCCAAATAATTAGAAATCAGAGAATATGCCATTTGTACAAAATATGAGCATAGTGATTTCAAGTCAAATGCCACTTCAAGGGTTATTGAACCAAACTCCCTACGATGAATGAGGAAGCTTGAAAGCAGAAAAATCCTTAGCCCTTGCTAACACCACACTGCAAGTCAGAACTTAGAGCCATGCTCTTCTGAGTCCCAACACATCAGAACCAAAGAAAAGAAAAATCTAAAAACTATTAAATATCAAAACATTTAAAAGATTTTAAAATCAGCTCTTCGACACATAATCTTGATTAAGGTTTCAGTGATGAAATCATCTTTGTCACAGTATTTATTTGTGTTCTTTGATCATCTTCCCAATGTAGAAATGATCACACAATCTCTACCAGATCCTTTAGGAAGAAATTAACCCGATGTCCTCAGGAAAGCCTAACACATATTCTCAATGTGCCATTTTTCAAAGGTCTTTTGCCACTTTATTTGGAATATTGGTAAATCTTAATATAGTGAAATGGATTTTACAGTAGTGCTACTCAGGAGAAATAATCTTGCTTTAACAAAAATAATTTCGAATATTTGTTCTCACTCAAACGTACTGCCATTGAGTTGAGGCCAACTGACAGTGGCACTGTGGAGC
Organism: Nesogale talazaci; assembly: GCA_004026705.1. Taxonomy (NCBI): domain Eukaryota; kingdom Metazoa; phylum Chordata; class Mammalia; order Afrosoricida; family Tenrecidae; genus Nesogale; species Nesogale talazaci. Next base: position 19,098 of record PVJH01014506.1, on the reverse strand, counting down.
AAGGCAGAACTGGCCCTGTCAGTTTCCGAGACTGGACCTCTTTACTAGAGGAGAAAGCACCATCTTTCTTCTGTCAGATTAATTAGCTCGCCATTATTGACATCATCTGCCTCACTCAGAGACTGCCATCTAAATAAATGCACACAGTTGGGTTGCTGAGTGCACGTATCTCCACTAGAAACACCAATGAGGTGAGTGTCAAACCTCAAGGACCAACTTTAAAGGGTCTTTGTGTACAAATGAAAGGAATAGGTCAGGTGAAGTTTCTTTAAGATAAATATTGTTCAAAAGATGAAAGTTATGGCAGAGGACTTCTAGTCTATATGGCACCATAGAAAGATGGTGCCAACCATCAAGCCTAGTCAACAATGATGTGAAAGGAAAAAAAATAAACAGGTATGAAGAAAGCAATTGGGGTCCTACATCTCTGGGGAAGGAAACCAAGAAAATTAATAGGTGGAACTCACACCAAGAATTAAGAGGGAAAGCAAGTTTTTAACTCTCCAACTAGAAGCCAAGCAACCCCACCCAAAGCACAGAACTATGTCAGAGCACCCAACCAAGAGAGGGGTTGACCACCCTGTGCTCCTCACACCCACAAGGTAAACAGGGAACAGCTGGAATCCAATCTAATCTACCTAGAGAATGCTTGCATCCCTCCTTTCACATCCTAGAGATGGTGAATGCATTCTGAAATGGAGACACACCTGACAGGACTGGCGCACAGCTTGGAAGGCTAGCAAAGGGAAAACCTCATCAAACTAGATTCCCTAGGTTGTCATGGGGTTCAGCGGAACAACAGGCCCATAAATCTGCACCAGGCAAATATTGGGGGAGACTGGGATCTACCACTCACTTAGCATCCAATTTCAGCAAGGCACCAACTCTGGGGAGTGGCTGAGGTTAAATGGGTCTAGAGTGACTTAGTCATAGCCTTAATCTATGAATAACTGCTTGTATGACTTGGCCCTACTGCATAGCAACCCTCATGAAGACATCCCTGAATAGATGAGGGCTAGAGCAAAGGGCAGTGAAGATATCAGCTGTTGCGTGGCTCTCAGAAATAATCGCATCTGGGGTCTCAGAGACTTGCCTGAAAACAAGCCATGTAAGTTAGATGCCAGCTAGGTCCAAGGTTTATGAAAAAATAAAATTTAAATCTGGAGGAAAAAAATGGCATTTGGGTTTAAATTCTGAGCACACATCTTTCAGTTTACAGAAGCCTATGGATGACAGTGAAAGTCTAAATTTGACGGGTCTTCCCATGGGTTAAGTCTCTGGTGAATCACACTGCTGGCAGGAAGGTAAAATTGTACAACCACAGTGGAAAGTTGTGTGGTTCTTCCTCAGACGACTTGGAATAGACATATCATATAGTCCAACAATCCCTCTATTCAGGATGTATCCTAAAGAAATGTGGAGTGAAACATTAGCAAAAGCAGCACATCCATGTACATAGCAACACTGCACAATAGCAGGAATATAGACACAACCTCCATATCCATCACTGGAAGGATGGGCAATACACCAATGGAATGCTATGCATCACTAAAGAATAAAGATAAAAGTGAAACCCCTCCCAGAATCAATGGCTTAGAGGATAATATACTGAGAGGAGTTAGTTAACCACAAAAGGACAAATATTGTATGAGACCACTATTATAAAAGAAAAAAATTAAGATAGATTTTCATACCCATATAAACCCAAGGTTTTTTGTTACCAGGGGAGAGAGGGAAAGAGAAGAAAGGTGAATTAACAGACTAGAAGATAGGGTTTGGATGAAGAGAACAATAACTTGCTACAAGGAGAATGGGAGGTTGGATTCATCATTAAGTTGTTGAAGACAAAAAGGCAATCTGAATGTAAATCCCTACCTCATTCACAAGCATACATTTTTTCAAAGAGAATGTTCTAATTAAGGACTTATAAATACTGTAGAGATGTGGTTTAGAACTTGGACTGCTAACTAACTGCAAGGACAGTTGTTTAAGTCCCCAGGAGAAAGAGGAAACTTTCTATTCCTCCAAATATTGACAGCCATGGAAAACCAACAGCATCAATATGAGTTGGAATCAGCTCGATGACAAGGAGTGAATTTGTAAGTTCTGTTGCTGTAGGTGCAATAGTCAGCCCTCTACCCCCCATGGCTCAGGTATGACAGAATACAACACAGCAAGCTCCTATGCCATCCTCATGAGGAGTTGTAGGTCCAGTCCTTATTGTCGACAGGACTTTCAAGGGCTATTTTTTCATAAACAGATCATCATGCATTTCTTCCAAGCCTGTTTTAGTCTGTAAGCTCTCTGGGAAGATACCCAGAATGCTTGAAGCACGCGTCTCAACTGACAGGCAGGTGGTGACTGTACATAAGGTGCATTCAGTCAGAGTAAACTTGGGATTCTTTCATGAAAGGCAAGAATTCTAACACTAAAGTATCATGACCCCTCATTGATTTATAATGTAAATAAATAGTCTAAAGTATAATGAGATACATTGATGAAAATTCTAGTCATTAGTTGCTTATGGATTTTCTACAAGATATAAAATTCAAAAATAGGTAATTTTAACTGAAAGGTCTTTAACCTCTGAAGACAAGTGGCAAAAGCATCTCAGATTAAAAATTCCACTGCCATGCAGTCAATTTGAACTCAAAATAACCAGGTGCATGGGGTTTCAAAGGTTCCCTCTTTATGGAACCAGACTCCTCTTCATCCTCCAGAACCACAGTGGGGGTTGAACTGCCTACCTTTGGGTTCACAGCCCCACACTTAACCAGTGGTATCACCAGAATTTAATCACATAAAACAGGAGTATTCTTGCTATACTCTTCCAAAGCCAAACTGTTTGTTCTTCTGGAAATTTATGGTATTTTCCATACTCTTTTTCTAGTACCTGAGTTCAAAAAATATCAATTCTTCTCTAGTCTTCCTTATTCAATATCCAACTATTACACACATATGAATTGACTAAGAAAACCATGGCATAGGTCAGACTTACCCGCTCTTCAACAATTTAAACAAGTCTTGTCTAACAAAATTTCCAATGCAATAGCTCAGTTGTTTCTTTGTTGATAATGTTATTGACATGTTCTTCACATATCATGGAATTTAATCATTCAATCATATTCAGAAGAGTGGTACACTCAGCACCACAATCCACTTCAGAACATTTTCTTCTCATATTCATTGTCGTTAGCTCCCATTGTCTCCTATTCTCCCCTGCCATGCCCCCAAGAAAACATTAATCCAGTTGATGTCTCTATAGATATACTTGTCCTGGATTTCATATACAGCAAAGCATACAAAAATAAAACCAACAGTAATAACAGAGAAAAACCTTAATCAAATTAGGTTTGATTTAAAACCTATGAAATTAGATTTTGTTTATTCATATGAGAGTGTATCTCAGAGACGTTATGTCACTAGAGGTCACCTTCCTGAAGCTGTGTTATATACTTAGCTGTTTTTAAGTATATGAAACCCAGGATTGATGAACCTAGATGCACAACAAGCAGAATAGGAGGTTGGGGTAGGGGAGGGAGGGAGTATAGTGGTGAAGGTGAGGCAAAAGGGAGACAATGTTGAATGTTTGAAAACTCATTTTGGTAGCAATTGTACAGTCTACTTGACGTGATTGAAATTTGGAATAAAATAATATTTGTATTAAATCTCAACTAATAAGCTTTTTAAAAAGAAATTAGAAAACTTTAAAAACTGAAACAACTTTTAAATGGGTCAAAAGGAGGTCAAATGCTAGGGTATTACATTTTTGCCTGACTCTATCTGCCATAATCAACTTTACTATGCTCTCTGACTAATTACAAGACTATCCACATCCCTTGACTGTGTTCTGTGGGGATTCACTGGAGATGTAATCCATGTATAGACCCTGCAAATGGATTTTCAGCATCCCCTGTCATCCATCACCTTCTAAAAACCAAGTGTTCACAGTGTAAATCCCAATACTATTCCCCCTTCAGGATTTGGATCTTATTGTTTACAATCCTGGGATCACACAGACTGCTATATTTTTTCCATATGGACATAATTGGCTGCTTGTTTTAAGAGAAGCCTTTAAGATCGTGGATGTGATTCTTTCTTATAGCCTGACACTGTCGAGTTTCTTCACTACATTTTACTATAGCACCCTAATTATCAGTGAAGTCCTCATGAAAGCAGATTCTTAGGTTAAGATGACAGCTAAGATCCTTTTGGGAATCTATGGTTTCTATGTGTGTGTGGTTCACTTTAGAGACACCATTATCATTTCACTATAGAAAACATTATAAATCACTGTTCTAAGCCATAAAGTAATGCTACTGATAGTGTCATTAAGTTAGCCAGTGGTATAAAACTTATAATACTGTGGATAAAAGAAAATTATACAAGTACAGGCCAGCTTCAGACCAAAATACATAACTTGTTAACGGTACATATGAAATTGTCAAGGGACTGAAAACTATTTACACGACAGAAATGGGTGATAGGGCAAAACTTTCAATAGCACTCATTCTCAAAAGCAGAACCCTACGAACCAAACTAACACATATTGTAAGAAAGTAAAGCCCATATGCATATTGTTTATGTTGCTGAAAAATGGGTTTTGCACTGAAGAAGACATCAGTCTTGCAAAAGTTTATAATATGAGAAATAACTAAATATCTCCTGACAATGATGGAACTGGAGAATATTGTGCTGACTGCAGTTATTCAATCACAAAAGGAAAAATATTGTTGTAGAGATCACACATAAGGATAAAAACCAAGACAAAAGAGAATAGACCTACTAGGTTACTTAAGAGAGGGCAGAGGAGAGAAGTTGAAGCAATGGACTAGAGAATTGAAAAGTGTTGACTTGGGTAAAAAGGAGAATGGAAGTCCACAAGAGAGAAAAGGAAAGTTAGAAATAGAATACTCAGGAATTGATGAGTGGTTTCAATAGTAAAATACAGTGTTTTGTCTGAAATGTAACCCCCTCCCCCCACCTAATTCACAACAAAAAAACTCATCTGAAATATGTATTATACAATCTCTAGCTTTGCTTCTATTTCCAAGGTCCTAATTTTCAGCTACTGTTCTTTACTCTTTGTTTCCAACTTCTACATTCCAATCACCACTAATTATCTATGTATATTGATTGTATCTTTCCAATAATTTTATTGGGGGCACTTACAGCTCTTATAGCATTCAATACATCATTAGTATCAAGCATATTTGTACACATGTTGCCATCTTCATTTCCAAATATTTTCTACTCGAGCCCTTTGTATAAACTCCTCTTTCCCCCTCCTTTTTTTAAAAATCATTCCATTGGGGGCCCCCACAACTCCCATCATGATCAACACACACGTAAATTGTGTGCATACCACATTTGCACACCTGTTGCCATCATCATCACCAAAACATCCTCCTTCCACTTAGGCCCCCAGTACCAGCTCCCAATTTTATACTGAAGACATGGATAGAATTCTGTTTCTTCCTCACTTTCAGAAGTGAAAAGTATTCAAACTTGAATAATAGTTATATTATCCAAATATAACTATATTACCTGAATTTCCTTGTTTGCATATAGGTATTATCCTATGACAGATATTATTGTACTTCAAGATAGATGTTGAAATGTTCTTTATTTTGATCAATGCTATGCCTTTCCTCCTGATTTTGTCACTGCTGGCAGCATAAACCATATGATTGTCTTATTTGAAACAGCCAGTATGTGTCAGTTATGTGTTCCATTTTATTTTTTATACCGTCTAATTTTCTTAGAATCATACTTCACATATTTCATTATTAATAAGTTTTTCCAGATGTTTCTTCTCATTTCCCCAAGAGAAAATAAAGGTCCCCAAAGTTCTACTGCCTCCACATCCTTTTGAGCAGGCTACTTGAAGAAGACATTTCCATCAGTTGTATTTTGAGTGCAATCTGACCTGAAGACACATCTTCTTGTTAGCAGATCTAACAAAATGTTACACTGTTATTCATACAGCTTTTGGTGACTAATCCCTGAGATGTAGAGTGTATTCCATCTCAGTAGTTAGACGGAAGTGCCACTGTAACTTGTTCACTTTGGCTGATCCTGCTAGTATGTGAACTACCAGGGACTTCACTTATCACAACAAGTTGGCAAAAAGTGGTAATGCACTTATCTTGTGATAATTATAGATTTGTAATGTCAATAGAATAATTTCCAAGCAGACAGTTATTCAGGGGCCTTTCTCATGGCTGCACATACTGTCCATAGAACAGCTACCCAGTAAACTCTAGAGAAGAAAAAGGTAGATGCACTCATGGTGGTTATGGAAAGGTTAAATTGAGTTGTATACGAAAAGCACAGATGTCATAGTAAAAAAGTAAACTTGAAAAGCACTAAAGGCGGAAAGAATCCACAATAAATAAAATACACATTGTCTAAATGGCCATCTTAAAAAATGTGGGAATTAATCAGTTTTCATATTTGCTTTTTGGGCTGATCTCTGAGAGGCAAGTAAGAAAGGAAAATGTTTTATGATCCTCTTAAAAGGAAGTTGGATAAATATAAGAGGTATAATTTTCCTGCTGTAAGTCTATATATCAAGTTCTGGGAACCTGGATAAAATATTTTTAAGCTTTCTATATTATACATTTATTCCTACAGTCTTTAATCGTTATAATCAATCAACAACAGCAGCAATAAAAACTGTTTGCACACAATCATCTCTGTTTTGACTGGGAAAAGAGGCCAATAAGTAGAGAACTTCAATGGGAAGAGAATTACGGGCAATAAATGTAAAGTGCTTTTGTACATTGATCCCTCCCTTCTTAATCATCAAACTAATCTGATAGCGAATCCCAGAAACACAAAAATGTCAAGTGACTTAATTATTGTATTATACAAGTGCCAACGATTCTATATTGAGCAACATGACAGATGGGGTAGGAAGAGGTTTGCAGCCCCAATTCTATCATTACTTAGGGAACAATTATGAAATGTACATAACTCTGCTTGCAAAATAAAATAGCATCCTTTGAATGAAATGGTCAATTAGCCATATGGCATTATCCTTTAGTGATCTGGAAATCAATTACTACCCATATCATTGTACTGAAGATTAAGATCAGGACAAAAGATCCAGCAAAACTTTAGCTAGGAAAAATATTGCCCTTTGTACAAAAAAAAAAAAATTAAGTTGGTTTGAGAAACTGTGAACATCATATAATGTGAAGTTTTGCAAGAACACTTTTTCCCCCACATGATGGAGACAATTTGTTGTGTTGTGCAGGGCATCTGTGTGCTCCAAGAAGGTGGTTGCGCTTCATGACGCTCCCATCCCCATGGCAAGAAGTAAAGTCGGTGCTTCTGTGAGGACTGTCACTGTGGTTTTTGACTGCCTTTAACCTGCCTGGCAACTTGAGAATGTTTTTGTCAGGATCTGCACTCATAAAGTGGCCATGGCATGGCCTTTGTTGATAAACTGTTCTCACTTCACTGACAGATGTGTTCTGATGTATTGGATATGGTGACAGTGATCCCACGGTGACAGCTCACACTTGAAAAATATTACAGGCCAATTTTAACTACAAGATGTGGAAGAAAGGATATGCAGCCTGGGTGATGGAATTAAGGATGATCGTAAGGTATAAAGGCAAGCAGGCACTTTGCAGAAATGCGTCACAGTGCCTGATTATGCATATCCTTGCTAACAGTAGATGTTATGATATTTTAAACCCTTTGTTAGACTCTTTAAAAATACCCTGTAGTTGGGGCTGAGCCCTGGTGGCGTAGTGGTTGTGTGCAGGACTGCGGCCCACTGGTTTGGCGGTTCAAATCCAGCAGCAGCTCTCTAGGAGAAAGGCTGGGCCTCTTACTACCATCAGGGCAGTGATGCCCACTTAAAAAAAATACCCTGTAGTCGTAATTTGTATTGCTTACTTATCAATAAAGTTTAATATTTTCATGACTTAAACCTGCATTGCTGTATTTTAACTGCTTACCTTTTTTGCCTATTTTCCCACTAAGTATATTATTTTGTTTTTGTTGAATGGAAAGAGCAGAATATTAATTCTAAAGGCCAAAATATTAAAAATATTTAAGAGAGAAATGACCAATGTCTCTCTAAGCTAAGATACCTGCAAAAAGGAGAAAATGTCATTTACTTAAATTCTACAGAAGTTAGCTGAGGAATGGTATCTTTCCCTTCGACCTACACTTGCAAAGAGAGTGCCTGTATATAGATGGATAATCTATCCATCTATATATAAATCTATACTGCATGAAGGAATAAAACAGCTAATTATCCACCTACCAGTCGAGAGGGCCCAGTTCTACTCACTTCCATGTAGCAGTTAATATACTGGAAGTCCTTTGACTCACAAGGGCTTCTGGATCCAAGGTCAAGGAAGTAAAGAGCTGAGTCTTCCCTCATGTAATGCAGGCAGAGTCCACCCGCAGACAGCGAACAGCAGGGTGGGGTCACCAACAGTCAGCAGCTCCGGAACTTAGCAAACAGGCCCAGATGGCATAGAACTCAAGCAATGCAAGCCGACAGGCTCCACCAGCCTCCAGCACAGTGATGTACGTACCAGCAGCATGGTGAAGCAGGCCTCAAGGGAACATCGCACCCTAGTGACAAGATCCATGGGTTGACTGTCACACAGGTAGTGTAACTCACAAGCTGAGAACTAGCTAAAGCAGGTACATGTTGGTCCAATCACCAGAGAACAAGAGAGCGAAGGGCAGACCTTGCCCTCTGTTCAAGCTGTGACCTCACTGATCCCACATGTTCCTATTGGCCAGGTTGGCACAATAAACCTACTTATCACAAAGGGTTATTTAGAAACCGAGGTTCTGGAAATTTGAGGTACAGAGTAGACATGAGGAAGGTATTAAGAACACATGCATTGTGACTGAAAGTAATCTAAATGGCCAGCAATAAAAATTGTCCTAGTAAATGATAATATAATCCAGAAAATAGAATGCTATATAATTGAAGTAGGCAGTTTCTAAAATTGTCCCCAATGGTACCCACCTCCTGGTATTCATACTTTTGTGTGATTCTATCCCTTGATTATGAACTAATCTTCGTAGCCTGCTTCTAACCAATATAGTATGGCAAAAGCAATAGACTTGAGATTGGATTACAAAAAGAATAGGGATTCTGTCTTCATCTCCCACTTGCTCTGATTGCAGCCACTTTCCATGCTTTTGAGCTGCCCTATGGAGAGGCCCATATAGCAAGGAACTAAAGGAAACCTGCAGATTACAGTCAAGGAGAAACTAAAGCCTCATCCCAATGATATAAACCCTGTCAATAAGCATGTGTATGAGCTTGCAAACTAATCCTCCTCAAATTATTTCTGCAGCCTGGTGAACACATATTCTACAGTTTTAAGTCACTATGCTTTGAAATAATCTATTATGTAACAATAGATGATCGGATTGATACATCAGCCTTTCTAAGTAATAATGTGTGTGTACTTTCTGTCCTGCTGTAACGCATGTAATAGGATATATGCATATGTGACTTCCGCATAAGGAAATTATGTCAGCATACGATGGAGTCACATTGGTTCTAATGTGATTTTCTCTAAAAAAGAGTCAAAATCAGAGGGGTGACTTGTTTTTAATATTAGTAAAAATCTATATAGCAAACTACATTTTCATTTAATAAGTTTTGCTGTTGCATGACTGGCTATAATATTCACAATATGTCAGCATTCTTGTTGGTTAAATTGCTTTTTCTGTTTCTATCAATCTAGTTTCCCTTCCCTCCTGTCTCACTGTGGTGCTTTGGGATAGATATTGCCCCTTTGAGTCTCACATAGTTGGTTGTCTAAGACCACATTACTCACGATATTATAAGTTAAGCTATTACTTGGTTGAAAGGTGAATTCCAGAAATTGTTGCAATTTCCAGTTCAAAGGGTTTCATAGGGCAATATAGAGATAGGAATTCCTCTAGTCTCTATAAATCCAGTAAGTCTGAACTTATTTAGGTATTTAAATTTTTCTCTACATTTTTCTCCCATTCTATCCTTAAGTTTATGGTCAGGATAGTCTGTAGTAGTAGCCAGGCACCATCTAGTTTTGGTTTCTGGTTTAAAAAGCCACGTTTCATGAGAGCTATTAGTCCTGGGAACCAGCTACTTCTTTGAATCTTTGTTTCCTTCATTCTCTTTTTGCATGCAATGGAATTAGACCAATAATTATAATTTAGATGCTCTCCCACAACCTTTTAAGACCATAGATGTTATTCAGCAATCTATAAGGTAGAACATTATCTTTATGAACTATATTGTTCCCATTGACTAAGTTGTCTCACAGCATTATGATCCTAAATCTTTTTAGGGGGGGCTTTACCATTTATTTGTATTTTTATTGAACTATATTGATTATTTTTCAATTTCTCCCCAGTTACCAACAATTAAATGGAAAGTAACAATTACAATTCACAAATGGTGGTATGAAAAACAACCACACACCTTATCAGGAATGACACCAAACCTATTTCATTTTAATTCATTCAAAAGAGAGAGTCCAATGCAACTGTCAAATATGAGCACTGTCATATTTGGGGAAAATCATTTATTCTAGCAGCACTTTTACAATTCCAGGAAGAGGTATTGATATCACTAGGTATATGAATAGAAACCATAGCAAACATGGAGGGCATTTGTTTGACAGGCCAGGCCGATGTGATTGGAAAGAATTCCTCTTGTGCATAGTGAAGTGCCTGTCAGTCACGATCCTAAACTTTTAATCCTGTAAATTTATCCCATACGTTATCCAGCTGTGTCTATAAAGGCTCCATAACTATTCTACCTATGTGAGTTATTATGTATTTAGATATATATGTGGCACATAAAAGCATATATACAATTATCTGCAGCTATACCTGCATTTGCATGTGCATTTATACACATATGTATTCCTATATACATCTATACATACACATCTACTTATGGGAAACAAGACATATTTTGGCTATTATTAATATTATTTTAACTTTTTTCAAAATATTTTATTTAGACTCAATCTAGATATCATATCATTCCACAGTTCAAACTTATCAAGCAATGTTATACAATCATTACCACAATCTGTTTCAAACCATTCTCTTTCTTCTTGTACTCCTAGATATCAGTTCCCTCTTATTCTGCCCCCCCCTTCTCTGCCGTACCCACACAAACCATTATTCTAGTCATTTTCTCTATAGATTTGCCCATCCTGGGTTTCGTATAATGAAAATCAGAACACAGAGTCAAGAAGGCTACCAAAAAATGACAAAATACATGAGAGAAAAACCCAGATATGAAAAAAACACAGAAAATATTAAAATCCAAATGAAGCACAAGGGCTACTAAAGGGAAATCAAATGACAAGGTTTTAACCCTTCAAATCAGATTTATGACTTTAATTTACTATAATTGTCTCTTCAAAACTCTCAGTCTGATTACCATTATAGTTAGAGGGGAATCAACAGAGACATTCCCTCTGTAGATCCTGCAAAGGTTTCTTGGTCTCCCACTGTCATTGAAAGTCTTCTGCACCCCAGAGTTTCAGAATTTAACCTCTGATACAAAGTCCCTCCTTTGCATTTGGATTGTATAATTTACCATGATTAGGTCACAGATGTTGATACGCTTCTCCATGTGGGCTTAGGTGTCATCTCACTAAGAAGCTGTTGTTTGCAAACAAGTCTTGAAGCCTCTAGAATCTTTTCTTTCTTATAGCAGGGCACCATCTAATTTCTCCACCACATTTAGCTTTTGCACCTAAATCTTCCATGTTTCCTTCATGAGTATCCAGCAGAGCAATGGCACAAGAACTAATTATTCTCAGATTGGCACTAGGATGAAGTGTGAGTCCAAAATCCATTCCAGAATCTACGGGGGTTTGGGTTTGTTTGAGTTTTTTTAAATCATTTTACTGGGGACTTATACAACTCTTCTGCCAATCCACATGTACATCCATTGTATGCAAGGAATACTTGTACATTTGTTGCAACCATCATTCTGAAAACATTTTCTTTCTACTTAAGCCCTTGATATTATTATTTTATAAATAATAATAATTGGACACTGTCCAATGTCTCCCTTCACCCATTTCCCTGCTGTCCATACCCCAGGAAGGATATTATCTGTGGATCCTTGTAATCAGCTTCCCCTTTCAACTCCACCTTCCCTCAATGTTCTGGGTATCACCACTCTCACCACTGGACCTAAAGGGATCCTCTGTCCTGGATTCCCCATGTTTCTGGTTCCTATCTGTAACAGTGTACATCCTTTGGTCCAGCCAGATTTATAAAGTAGAATTAGGATCATGATAGTGAAGAGGGGGGAGAAAGTATTTAAGGACTAGGGGAAAGTTGCATGTTTCATCTTTGCTGCACTGCACCATGATTGGCTTGTCTCCTCCCAGGACCATTCTGTAAGGGATGTCGCTCCACCTACAGATGGACTTGGGTCCCCAATCTGTATTCTCCCTCATTTATACTGATCTAATGGTGAGTTCTTTGATGTCTGATACCTGTTCTCTTTTTATATTTGGGCATCATCGGCTTTTTTACCATGTTTGCTTCTGCACACATTTGTCTTTAGCAATCATATCAGGAAGGTGGTCATACAATGATGTGATCCTTTATTCTTTGATGCCTGATAACATCCCTTTGGCACCTTGTGGTCACACAGGCTGGTGTGCTCCTTCAATTTGGGCTTTGTTGCTTCTGAGCTGGATGGTTGCTTGCTTACTTTCAAGCATTTAAGACCCCAGATGCTATATCTTTTGATAGCCAGGCACCATCAGCTTTCTTCACCACATTTGCTTATGTACACATTTGTCTTCAATGATCATGTCAGGAAGGTGAGCATCATAGAATGCGAATTTAATAGAACAAAGTGTTCTTGCTTTGAGGAGATACTTGAATGGAAGCCCAATGTCCATCTGCTGTATTAATATTAAACCTATAAATGTAAGCACATAGGTCTATTTTCCCATCATCATATATAAATGTATTTACATATGCACATGCCTGTATTCAGACCTCTATAAATGCCCTTTGCTTTCTGTTTCTTTCCTCTATTTCCTTTTACTTTCCTCTTGTCCCACTATCATGCTCAGCCTTCATTTGGATTTAAGTAATTTCTCTTAGTTACATTACTCTTGATCAATCCCCATCAGGCCTCTCACACCACCTTGCCACTGATTTTGGATCATTTGTTGTTCCCTTGTCCCTGAGTTTGTCAACACCACCTCTTTTCCCCCACTTCCCCCTCTCCTATGTCCCCACAGAACCATGGTGCTGGGGAGAATCTATGTTTTTCTGCCTCTGTTACACCTTATTATTCTTTTATATAGAATCTTATCAAACATCTCTCTAGAACATAAGGACTTTCTATTTATAATATCCCTGATTAATATTGTTCATTTTTTCTATTTTTAATATTTGCCAAAGTGCTCCCTTTTCTGGTGCAATTACTTCTTAATGTCTTCATTTATCTTTGTCATGGTGAGCAGACTTTGCCCATATTTGATATTGCTTTTTCCATCCTCAAAACTAAATCTCTTCTCTGGAAAAAGTGGTAGTCTCTCCTTTCCCTCACATCCCTGATAATAATCAAAGAAGGTACATTTCTGTGTATATATCTCTTCTTGAATTATCATGGTAATAAGACAATATGATATTTGGTCAATCACCTTTGGAATTAACTATTTTTCTTAGTGTGGCGACCTTCAGTTTCACCCAGAAGTTTCATGGACTTTCCGGTATTCCCTCGTATGTTTATAAAACAATTCATTTATCCTTCAGCTGTCCGGAGGCACTTAGATTGTTTTCATCTTTTTGCTTTTGTGAAAAATGCTGCAATGCATATATGTATGCATATCTCTGTTTGTGTCTTTGCCGGTATAAATTTCTTGGATATATCTAGCAGGTAATTTGGATCTTCCATAGTTATTGTACCATTTTTCAGCACAAGCAATGCTGTATAAGAGTTTCATCCACCTCACAACCTCACCAACATTTGTTGTTTGGGTTTTTTGTTGTTATTTAAGTCATGGACAAGTAATATCTTTTATCAAAGTGATATTCTTTATCAAGAAGGGAAAAACACAAGATTCAAAGGAATTTCTTCATATAAGAAATTTATCTTTATGTTGGTGAACCCTGATGTTACCAGATACCAAACTATATTTCTGTATTTCCACACTGCTGAAATTAAAATATTTCTAAAATTCTTTTAAAAAAGAAAGGAAAAACAGATCAATGGCCACATTGAAAAGAATCCTATCCTTTTGTCTCTTTTTAAAAATTAGAACGAATGACTGAGAACATAAAATATGCATATATCATTCATCATGCAAGATTCATAATAAGACTGCAACCAACCAAATTCCATCAATGAAAGGTTGATAAAATATGCCCATCAATGAAGTACTGTACAACTATAAAAAAACAAATGGGGAGTGAGCCCTGGTGGCGTGGTGGTTGAGTGCAGGACTGCAGCCCATGGGCTTGGCATTTCAAATCCAGCAGCAGCTCTCCAGGAGCAAGGCTGGGTAGCTCCCACGACCACCAGAGGGCAGCGATGCCCCCCAAAAAAAATAAATGGAAGCTACATATATATATATATATATATGCTCATGTAGAATGATTTAGTTATAATATGAAATACAGCAAATAAGGTTCCATATAGGAAACCTTGTTTTGGTAAGGAGAAGTTACAAAATGCATACATATTTGCTAATGTTTTTTCAAAAGAAATATTCAAAAGATTAACATTAAAAAGAACAACAAGTAAAAACTGTAAAATATATCAGCAAATCCAATAGGAGAAATTATCTTGATTTCTGGCTTGAAAAACTCAGCTACAAAAAGATTTCTTTAAAACTGGGAAGACTTAAAAAATTACTTTGATGTCAGATAAGATTAAAGAATTTTTATCTATTTTGCTTAACATGATAATACTATGTTTAATTTTAAGGTCCTTTACACATATATATAGTTATTTGTATGTCACGTGATGTCAGGAATTTGTTTCAAAATACTCCAATGGGCATAAGGGCTGGGGATGCCGACTTGGGCTATTGGGTGAAACAAGATCCAAAAAATAACTCACATTGTCCTCAGCGATCATGTTAGGAGGGTGGGCACATAATGATATGCTTTTTGTTCTTTGATGCCTGATAACCTGGTTCTTCCCACTTCGCATGGTCGCACAGGCTGCTGTTTTTCTTCTGTGGTAGGCCGTGTTGCACTGTTTCCTCATCCTCAAGCCTTTGAGGCCTCAGGCATTATATCTTTTGCTAGCCGGGTACCATTAGCCATCTTCACCACTCTTGCTCCTATCCCCACTTGTCTTCAGTGATCATTTCAGAAAGTGCGTACACAGTAATACGGTTTTTTCCTGCTTGATGTCTAAAATCTGATCCTTTTGACACCTCTCGGCCACACTGGCTGGTGAGCTGCTTCTGTGTGGACTGGATACTTCTTGGCTCGTTGGCTATTTATCTCCAGGCTTTGAGACCCAGACTGTCTATCTTTTGATATCTGGGCGCCACCTGTTTTCTTCACCACATTTGCTTATGCACCCATTTGACTTCAGTGATCGTATTGGGCTGGAGAGCATCGTGGCCAGATTCAAAGGAGAAAGTGTTCTTGCATTAAGGGAGTGCCTGGGTGGGGGCCCAAGGTCCAGCTATTGCCTTAGTACTAAGCCTATATGTTCCTGAATTTATTCCCACCTTAGCATAGGTAATTATATCTATATACATGGATGCCTGTGTTTAGTCCTCTACAAGTGCTTTTTGCCTTTTCATTCCTTCCTCTATTTCCTCCTGTCCCACTTTTGTGGTCAGTCTTCATTTGCATTTCATAACTTCCTCTCTGTTACATTACACTTACTTTGGTCCTATTAGGCCTCCCCCCACTCTCCTCCCCACCAATTGCGGACCAATGTTTGTTTCCCCCATCCCTGAGTCTGTCTATGTCCCCTTCCAATCCCTCTTCCCGCACGGCTGTTAGAAACCATTGGTCCAGTTGTTCTCGCCTCTGGACTGTCCAGCCAGGAGTGCTCCCTTCTTGATTTGGTCCACTTTGGGGACTCAGACCGCCTTGCTTCCCTGCTGTGTGACCCCCGAAATGCCCTTTGTCACTGTCTGTAGGAAGACAGGGTGCAGATGCAGATAGAGCCAAGGAAACTGATGGCGCCCAGCAACCAAACGATAAAGTAGCTGGGATCTTAAAGGCTTGAAGGTGAACAAGTGGCCACCGAGCGCAGAAACAGCCAAGCCCACATAGACAAAGCGCACCCACCTGTGTGATCGATCATGAGGGGTCAAAGGGAGCAGACATCAAACATCAAAGAACAAGGATTAAATCAGTAAGAATGAGGGGGAGAGCAGGGTGAGGACCCAAAGCCCACTTATGGGCAATGAGACACCCCCTTACAGGGTAGTCATGGGGAGGAGATGGGTCAGTCAAGGGACAGTGAGGTAGCAATGAAGCCTAAAACTTTCCTCTATTTTCTGAAGGTTTCCGCCCCCCGCACCCCCCAACCACCACGGTCCCAACTCTGCCCTGCAGTTCCAGCAGGACTGGAGGAGGTGCACTTGCCGAGATGGGAGCTGGAAACGCAGGGAACTCAGGGTGGATAAACCCCTCAGGGTCAGTCGTGGGAGTGGGGTTGTCGGCTGGGTGGAGGGAGGGTGGAGTGGAGAGAGGAAGCCAGTTATGGAGATCTTCAGACTGTCTCCTATCTGGAGGACGGACAGAGGGAGGAGTGGGCAGGGGGAGATGTCGGGCAGTGTAAGACATGACAAAACAATAATGACTGCAGAGTAATGAGGACTGGGGAGAGAGGGGGGAAGATGGAGGGGGAAGGAAGAGAGGCTCCTATCAAGGGCCCAGGTGGAAAGGCAGATGTTGGGAGAATGTTGACGAGGGCAGGCAAGTGGGGGTGCTTGACACAGTATTTGTAACCATGCATTGAACTACGTATGATAAAAAGCAATGTATGAGCCCCCAATAAAATGATTAAATTTTTTTAAAAATTAAAAAATAACACACATTGAAATTGTTTTTCTTTAAATATAATATACTTTGTTTTCTTTACTTATAGGTATGCTTTAAAGTTCCCTTAATAAGAATTTTAAACGAAGATTTAACCTATTTTTGACACAGATGAGTGCATCTCACACAGGCGCAGGTCTCTGATCACTGTTTTCAGCTCAGCTCTCAGCTCTTGGCAGATGGCACTGCCTCCCATGCCCACCTTGACAGTCCATTGGTTTGTAGCTCTGTCTCCTTCCCTATGGCTCAGCCCACTCATTCCAATTCTAGCAAAAGGGATGCTGGCATTTAAACTCTATTGTTTTCCCAAATTTTTTCTATCTAACATGGCAGTCTGTACTCATGCACCATTGTCTGCCAAGCTGTCCAAATTATCTCTCCAGGTACCAGTGCTTGTTTTTGCTAGTGTTCTGGTTACAAATTTGCTTGGATTTTTAATACTTTATCCTAGCCTTATTTTCCAGTTAAACCCTGTCATTTTTAAGTGTGCACCTTTGCCAAAACCAAGGTTTTTCAGGAAATCACACATTGAATTTTGCCAGAGATGCCTGCTTATAGAAAAGGAAGCAGGTAAGCAAATAAATTACATATCACATTACTCAACTTTTGTGAAAAGCGCATAATATGTATATGTATATGGACATAATATGTATGTAACACTATGTACCATAGACAGACAAAAACACTGCCTGATCCTGGGCCACTCTCACACTTGTTCATATGTTCCAGCCCATTGTTGAAGCGATTATGTCTATCCATCTTGTAAAGGGCCTTTCTTTTTTCCCTGCCCCTCTACTTTATTATATATGGTGTCCTCCTCCAGGGAATGATCTCTCCTATCAACATGTCCAAAAATATTCACAATGCTTTTTGATACACGGATAGACATGTTCACATTTTGGGTAAGTGACTTGGAGCATTTAAGGAGCTTAGAGACAATAGTGTGGAGATTCTAAACTGCCTTTGCCTTTAAAGTTAGTATTTCAGGAAAAATCACATATAGAACTCATCAAATTAGTTTATAAGCAACTTATTTTTTCAAGCTAAACAAGCTCTGTGACTTTTGGAAATATCACTTAATGTTCTTTTGTTTCTGTACACTAAAGGAAATGGTTTGGGGTGACTCTAATGTCTCATTCAGTTCCATGATTCTGTGAACTGATGTACAGGTTCACTCAAAGAGAAGTGGTTAGCTCTTGATTAGCCTTGCTTCCAGAATTACAAGATGAAGAGCTAGCAAGAGTAAACCTTATAAGGCAGAGTAGAACAGCATTGTAGCATTTCTTCTTTTTTTATGGGCATCACTGCCTCTGGTGCTCCAGGGCTGCTCCTGAGAGCCGCCGCTAGATTTGAACTGCCAAGCCCACAGGCCGCAGTCCCGCACTCAACTACTTATGCCACCGGGGCTCAGCCCTGCATTTCTTCTTTTTTAATACTTTTATTGGGAGCTCTTACATCTCTTATCACAATCCATACATTCCTCCAATGTGTCAAGCACATTGACACATATACCACCATCATCATTTTGAGACCCTGATATCAGCTCCCCGGCTTCCTGCCCTCACGAACTCTTGATGAATTGTAGATTATTTTTTCCATTTCTTACATTGTCCTCCATCACCTCCACCCACTTTTCCATTTTCCATCCCCCTGGAAGAAGGTTCTAGTTTGAACTTTGTACTGTATTCCTCCTTTCTCCCCCAAGCCTCCCCTAATCCTTGTGGTATCACTACTCTCCTTGTTGGCCCCAAAGGGTTTATGTATGCTGGATTCTCCCCAGCGTGAAGGGGACAGAACATGCAATATTCCCGCACTGTGTCTCCAATGCTGTCCCCTGAAGCATCATGGTTCAGTGAGGGAAGGAAGTAGAGCCAGGCCTGCGGTCCTCCCCATATATTTTCTACTCTGAGCAGGAACATCGTCCTTGGGGCTTGGTGGGCCAGAATAGCCTCTCCTCCCTCTGCATCCCTTTGTGCTTCTACTGTGAGCTTTAATTTGGGTACACGCCTCTTCCCAAGCTGTAGCACCAGTGTTGTCCTCTGAAGCGCATTC
>PVJH01014505.1:22896-56767 GCA_004026705.1 Nesogale talazaci | reverse complement strand
GACAGTGTAGGATATGACAAAATAATAATGATTTATAAGTTATTGAGGGTTCATGGAGGAGGGGGCAGTGGGGAGGAAGGGGAAATATGGGGAGTTGATACCAGGGGTTTATGTGGAAAGAAAATGTTTTGAGAATGATGATGGTGAAAAGTGTACAAGTGTGCTTTGCATACAATGTATGTATTGTAATGGGATTTTTATGAGCCCCCAATAAAATGATTTAGAAAAAGGAAAGAAAGCAAATGTTTTGAGAATGATGAGGGCAATAAATGTACAAATGTACTTGACATACAATAGATGTGTGTATGGATTGTGATAAGAGTGGTATGAGCCCCCAATAAAATGATTTTAAAAAATGGCTCCTTGGGATCTTTTAGCTTCTTCTGTGCTATGACATCATCTTGCCTCACCTGTTCCATTTCCTTGTACCATTTCCAAGTTTTTCTTAACTCAAAACTGCATTTCATTAGCAATTCCTGTGGACTGCAGAGTGAGGGATGTGTGGGTCAAACCACATATACAAATGAACAGCTGGAAGATGACTTATGTGCATTTAAACTACCTTTTTTCCCTTGACACCAACTGGCCCTTGAATGCAAGATTAAAAAACAAAAACAAAACAAACCATGACAAGTCTGTGATTTTTAGTCACTTCAGATCAAGCTCTCTGAAAAGTGGAAATGAGTAGATAAGGAATGCGGGATAAAGACATCCCAGTCACTCAGCTTCCAAGACCACGGAGCTGATGCACTCACTCCTGCGCCCGAACCCTTTCATGGGTCACCATGCGGAGTAACTGCTCCGGGCCACACTCTTCACACTAATTCAGGAACTGCTTCTTGTAAAATCCAACCAGGTAGCTGGCAAGTGGTCAACTCCGGCTACTGGTGACCCCAAATGTGTTGGGTAGCCTTGGATTTGAGTAGCACTCTGTAGGCAGTGGGCCCCAAAGAATCACTCCACTGAGCAGCACACTGTAAGAGTGCCAGGCACTGATTTCTCTGAAGTTGACCACAAGACCATCTTGCTGAAGTGCATCTGGATGGACTCAAACCTCCAATGTTTCGGTTAACAGCCAAGTGTGTTAGCAGTCTGCAGGACTTCTTAGCAAAGCCAGGCCCATCAGGGCCACCCCCCCAATCAGATCCTCTCTTTTGGTGAGTTTCAATGCACTTGTGTTTGCAGTTCGCCTTTCTCCAAATTCTGTGCGCCTTTTTCTTGAATCAGAAGGAACTCTGAAATGTTAGCTTGCATCTTGTTTGTGGTGATAATAAAGTAGCCCTGGAACGCTGCTGGATGGCGTGGTACCAAAATGGAGGTTTACCAATGAGTGTTCCCGTCCTTGTGCATGCGCACTTGTGTGTGTGTAGGGGGTGGGGTGGGGGGGGAGGTGGTGGTGGAGTTAGCTGGGGGGTGGATGCGCAGAGGGTGGAAAACAGTGCAGGGCCACTTGCATGAGCTCGAGAAGCAGCGTGGACGGGGAAACTGGCTGAAAGCTTTCGAAGGACTTCTCTCTGGTCGCCACCGCAGGCCTGCGTTCCGTGGGGTCTCCTGTCCACCTCAGGTCCACCAGGTCAGTCAGCTATTGAAAATCAAGTTGGGTGGCAGTGATGTCCGTGGGGGCCCTTACAACAGGGAACAGGAGGTTCTTAAGGGTTCAGGTGTTTGGCATAAGCAGCTGTTTACTTTTCAGCTCATTCTTGATTAATAAAGTCATTTCTAAATGCTTTAAAGCCGATTATGATGATGATTGTACAACTTTTCTTGATGTGATTGAGCCATTGAATTGTGTGATAGGTGAAATATGTCAATAAAATAAATAAAGGACCTTTCTAGTGGCAAGGAGTTGAATTACAGACCCTCCTCCTTTGGCTGGAGGGAAGCAGGCAGGTGGCAGGAACATAAAGGTGAGTTGCTTAGGTGATTATTTACTGGCTGGATGTGGGATGGCTGCTTTTGCACAAAGAGCAAGAGCTGGTCAGGTATGCCAGGTGTAGATTCTGGGAACAAATACATTTCATGGCGCAGTGAAAGTGGGTCAAAACCTTTTAACTGATCTCTGATCAAGATCGGATTTTTTTTGAAAATGACAGAGTCAGAGTAGGAAGAAATGATATTGAGGTTGATCAGAGGTAGAGGGCAATACACAAGGGACCCTGGGATCCACGGATTTCAGCACAATACATAAAGAGCCGGGACATGGGAATTGATCATGAAAAACAAGAACTAGGGACTTGTTCTAATTCTATAATACAGAGAGATTGGAAATGAATGCACTATTATATATAGCTGGATGTTCTGGGTGATCATCAAGGTAATTAAGGCAAGCAGTCATGCTGTGGATTTCATTTGCCATGAAAGCTCTCATGGCAGCAGTTAAAGAATGTCTGCAGATTTGATATAAATAGATTTTTCTCCCCTGATGACCTTGCTTCTTATTTTTACCAAGAAGCAATTAGAAGAGAACTTCATCCTCTTCCCGATGCCCAATCTGCCACGTGGACTGGGGCCATGTCCATGGATGGAGCCAAGAATGAGCTCCGTGTGTCTTTGTGAAGACGACTTCTCCCCCTCTTGCCACGTACCGGGCCCGCCCTGCTCCTCCACTGTGAAAGTCTGCTCCTGAGACGACGCTCTTAAACTCTCATGTAATCAAATCTACGTTCCCTTACTTTCATGGAGCTACCTGGTGTCTTTCTTTGAGGGATCATTCCCATGATATAATTGTCCGTCTTCACCCCCTTTTAGAAAGACTTTCACGAAAGCTGTCATATCTTTCTGTCTTCAGTTTCTCAGCCCCCATTCTTTGATCCAACCACCCCCTGGAGTCACCTCTGTGCCGATCACTAGCAGCTCTTGTTTTCCCACCGCTCTGGTCTATTCTACTCACAGTGTGAGTGTGGGCACCCTGCCACTTCTTAGTCTCCCAACGCTCACGCCACGTGGTCTGCTGGCTTTGTCCCACTTCACAGGCAGCTTAGTCTCCTTCGTTGGATAAATGCTGGTGTGGACTTGGAGTGTGTCTCTGATTTCTTCCCAGTCTGTGGATAATCACACTCCAATTCTGGACTTTAAATCCCAATTGCATGCTGATGGATCCTCTTTTCCCACCACAGAGGGAAGGGTGAAGGGTGAGCAGTTCCATTTGGCTGCCTGTTTAACTACCCTCAAACAGAACACGACCCCAAGTCTGGATTCCATGTCTGCAACCACACATGGTTGACATAATCTGAACGTACTTCTCCTTGAGTGTGCCCTGTCTTAGGAATTCCCATGGCCATTTTGCCTTACGGTTCAAAGCATAGACAATCCACTTGGTTCTGCTTATAGAATTTCTTTCCAAATTGACTACACTTCTTTCATCTATCCTCTGGTTACCTTGTCTCAACTGGCATCATCTTCTGCCTAGGACACTATAGATATATTTTTCTTTTTTTTAATCCTTTTATTGGGGCCTCATACAATTCTTATCACAATCCATACATAAGTCCATTGGGTGTCAAGCACATCTGTACATCCACTGCCCTCATCATTCTCATAACATTTGCTTTCTATCTAAACTAAAAAGTGTCCTTTCCTAATACTTAAAGTTCTTTCTTTATGGGGCTGAGCTCTGGTGGCAGAGTGGTTGTGCATGGGACTGTGGTCCACTGGGTTGGAGGTTCAAATCCAGCAGCAGCTCCCCAGGAGCAAGGCTGGGCCTCCCACTCCCACCACCAGGGGGCAGTGATGCTTCCCCCAAAGTTCTTTCTTTCTTTTTTAAAAATCATTTTATTGGGGGCTCATATATCGTTTTTCACAATGCATAAATAAACATACTGTGCCAAGCACCTTCACATGTCCGCTGCTATTATCGTTCTCCAATTATCCGCCTTTTCCCTTGAGCCCCTAGTTTCGACTTTTCCATCCCTTCCCCCCTTCCCCTGCTCGCTCCTCCCCACAAACCCTCAATACTTTATACATTATTATTGTTCTGTCACATCTTACATTGCCCGACCTCTCCCCCAACCCACTCCTTTGATGCCCGTCCTTCAAATAGGAGTTTACGTGTATATCCTTGCAGTTGGTTCCGTCTCTCTACCCTACCTTCTCTCCACCCATCCAGCAGCTCCAATCTCACCACTGGTCCTAAGGGGCTCATCTGCCTTGGTTTTCCCATATCTCCAGCTCCCCTCTCTACTAGTGTACCTTCTCCAGTCCATCTGGATTTGTAAGGTAGAGTTGGGATCATGATGGTTGGTGGGGAGGAAGGCTTCAGGAACCAGAGGAAACTTGTATGCATCATCACTGCCTGGTTGCGCCTTGACTGGTCTGTCTCGACACTACAGATATTTAAAATTTTTTAAAAAAATTTTTGACACTACAGATATTTTAACAGCTTTAGTCTGTTGCTCACACAGAAGCCTGAGGATCCTTTGATAATGCAAGTCAACTTTCTACTCCCTCCTCAAAGTTTCCCACTGTCTTTCTGTTTTGTGAAGACTAGAGTACAGCATCTTAGACATGACTCACCAACCCCCCACCCCTCCCCTCCATCCTCAGGCCCTTCCTTCCTCTGACTGAGTTTCTTCCAGGCCTGTCCTTCCTCACTAACACTACTTAAATGAACCTCTTGATGTTCCTCAAAGTCTCAATGACACGTTGTTTCAGAGTCTCTACCTGCTGCTCCTGGGCTTGAATTTCTCAATGCATTTGTACTGATTCTACTTATCTATCTCCTATCTATCTATCCAATATATCATCTATGGATTTATTTATTCAAATGCTTTTATTTTCAAATACTTCACATATACAATTCAACAGTTTTATCACATCAGGGAGAGTTGTACAATCACCACCACACTCAATTTTAGAACATTCTTGTACTCATTATTAGTTTCCCACTTCCCCTAATTTCTCCTGCCACATCCCCAAGGAACCATTAATCTAGTTAGTGTCTTTATAGATTTGCTTTTTCTGGAATGCATAAACAGAAAAGTACTAAAAACCAAACCATGTCTTGCTTCATTTATATGTCAACTTAAAAATCATCTCCTCAAGGAGTTGAGGATATTTCAACTAAAATGGACCCCTTCCTCCATGCCCTTCCTCTTTTTTACACATCTATCTCTACAAATCTGTTCTGGAAGAAATACAGCTTGTTTGCTCCTTTGAGGCAAGGATGGCAAGACTTCATTGTACATACTTTGGACAAAATGTCAGGAGAGACAGTGACTGGCAGAAGACAGCATGCTTAGTAAAGCAGAGGGGCAGCCAAAAAGAGGAAGGCCCTGACGAGATGCATAGGCACAGTGACTGCAGCAGTGACCTTGGGCATGGGAAGGATCGTGAGACTGGCCCAGGACTGAGTGCGTTGTTCTATGGGGTATAGCGTCGCTGTTGGCTGGGGCCACCTCCACGGCATCTAGCACCAACATTCCACCATATTTGGGAAGGGTTAGTAAAAAATATTGCGACAAAACTATACACAGTGTGATGAAACAAAGTGATCCAAAGGACCACCTACTGTTTCTCTATACATCCTTCACACAGTTCCATGCATTGCTCCCTTTCTCCCTGTCTTTCCTGAGGAAGTCTGTGATTTCTAGCACTGTAACGATAGTCTAAGGATCTTGAGGGAGTGCAATTGTGGGGTTTTTTTTGAGTTTGGGGACCAAAAGAAAGTCTGAGGCATTAAGATCAGGGTTAGAGAGTGAGTGCAGTAAGGTTTTCCAGAGAAAGTGTAGTAGAACAGCCCTTGCTACCTTCAAAGGAAAAGCAGATGCATTGTGGTGATAGCAAAACAAAATTCCTCAGTGCAAATTTCCTGGCCTTTTCCTCATCTCTGCATCTTAATTTTCTTGATACTTCCTTATAACAAGGCTTCGCCATTGGGAACCCCTCCAAGAACTGCCACCACAGCTTCTGTGCTTCCCCCTTGGCCTTAAATCTCACTCTGGGAAGCTGCTATTTTGATTGGGCTCTTTTTTACAGTTTTATTGGTTTATACTTCAATGTCATGATTTAATTATTAAATCATATTAAGAGTATTTTTGAAGGCTCTATAAGGAGACAAAGACAAGCATATTACTGAGAGAACTTGTCTGCAGCCACACCCTCATCACAAATACATGTCTGAACGTGTCTTCTTTGGACTAAACCCTTCTATGTATGAACTAGAACCCAAGGAGCAATACTTTTTCATCTGCACTAGTTATTATTTATTTGTTTTCTCTGACTACAACATAGACTCCAGAAGTACGAAGAACACTGTTTTATATCTTCAGTGGCTAGTAGATCCCAGAAGATGAAAAAAATTCTTGAACATTAATAAATGAGTAAGCATTGAGTCTCTTGAGTCATGGTTTCTGACACATGGAAGAATATGCAAATATGCAAGAAAGGAGAGAAAAGGTAAATTAAAGGAAGTTACAGGAATCATGACCTTTTCCTCCAAACTCCAAGGTCAACAGGCAAGGCTTGATGCACAGAAAAAGGCCACTCCTTGGATTCAACCAACCCTATTTTTTTCACAGATGTTTTTTCCAGGCTTACACGAGTCTATTTCTGCCAACTGGGGGATGGTTATGTTTCTTAGCCCTCCTGTTGGAACTGAGCAGTAGCAAAGCAAACATTCCTCTTATCCCTTGATTTTTAGTACGCATGAGATGTTTTTGCATAATAGTGCAGTCGTGAATGAATCTGGAAAACCTAGTCACTGCTAAATTATTTACCAGGTACATTTTTAAAAATAATTTTATTGGGGGCTCTTACAGCTACTACAACATTCAGTACATCATTTGTATCAAGCACATTTGCACACATGTTGCCACATACATTTCCAAACATTTTCCACTTGAGCCCTTGGTACAAGCGCCTCTTAAAAAAAAACAACTCCCCTTTCCCCTCCCCCCTTTTTTACTGAATCATTTTATTGGGGGCCCATACAACTCCCGTCACAATCCCTAACAACATCAGTTGTATGCAGACCACTTTTACACACCCATTGCCATCATCACTCTCAAAACATTCTCCCTCCCTCCAGGCCCCCATTATCAGCTCCCTATATTACCCTTCCTCCCCCCCTTCCCCTTGAACCCTTAGTAATTTACAAATTATTTTTTTCATCCTGTACACTGTACAATGTGTCCCAACACTCACTTCCCTATTGTCCGTGTCCCAGAGAGGAGGCTACGTGTAGATCCCTGAAGTTAGTTCTCCCTTTAAAACTCTTTTTATTTCCTTTGGGAAAACTTTTTGTTTTTGTTTTTGTTTTTGTTTTTGGGGCATCACTGCTCTCCGGTGGTGGGAGTAGGAGGCCCAGCCCCACTGCTGGAATTGAACCTCCGTCCCAGTGGGCCACAGTCCCGTGCACAACCACTACGCCACCGGGGTTCAGCCCAGGGAAAACTTTTAAAATAAGCTACACATTAGCATTCTGCTTAATAAGGAAACTTTCTTAGACTTCTCGACATGAGAGTTGATCTCAGAGTCCTGAGTCTTCCTGCAAACCACGTTAGAAAGCTAAAGAGCAGTCGAGCTTACTTCCTTTTAATTTTAGATAGCCTCAAATGTCACCTGAGTGTGTTGATTCTTCTCTCCTGCCTTGGCTCAAGTCCAGATAACTTTCTGAAGGAAAGCTTTCATCGACAGTCATAGGAAGCCAGAGTCCTAAAATCTTGCTATATATATTTAAAATCCCTTGTGTGAAACTATTTGGTTCAGCTTTCAGTTTATTTTACAGAGTTTTCTCTTTCTTTTAGACTTTCCTTTCCTATGAAACCAAATATTCACTTAAAAAGTCCTTGATTGATATGTTAAAGAGAGAAAATGTTTCTTTATAACCTCTCCCAAATTGATCCTCCCCACACCAACCCCAACATCTGGTCAAGACTACCTCTGAGCAACTCCTGGGCCATGAGCTTCCAAGACGGCGACTGTTGGTGGAGTAGAAAGCCCTCCAGACCCGCTTGTCTTCCTAAAAGTTCTTCATTAAAAAACAAGCAAACAGTTTTAAAACCAGAAGGGAAACACAGTGCACTACATTCGATGATAACACATGCAGTCATCATTGCTATTGATTACCAGCTCGAAAAAAAATCACTCTCAGAGGAAACACAACCAGAAAGCTTCTTGGAAGCAAGGCTGCCAAACTTGGACTTGTTTGCAACTATCATACCCATCCGTACCCAGGCCATCGAGTGCATTCTGACTCATATTCTCAAAACTGTAAATCTTTATTCAGACTTCAATAGACTGGGAATAAAGACCTAACTATCCCCTTTAAAAACCAGCCAATGAAAACCCTCTGGTCACCATGGTCCATTCTTCAATCAATCAAGAGAGGTCTGCGAACCCTGCAGCCCTTGTGCATAAGGTTGCTGGGAGTCAAGGGCAGTCAATAGCAGCTTAAGTCGTCACCACGTTTTAGGGACTGTGAATCCTCCATAAACGCACCATGAAGCGGTTGTTGCTCAGCCAATACTCAATTTCTTACATGTGGTCCTTCCATTGAGATTTTCAGCATCTGTGTAGCATGTTTTTTGCCCACTTAGATTTTCAACCAAAAGTCAGTTTTGCTGGAGCTGCTAAGGGCGTTCTGTAATTGTTCAACAACCCAGCTCTATGAAGAACAGCAGACATGTTTCAAGACAGCCAACTCCCTGGGGTGTGGCCTCCAGTGGAAAAGAAAGCTGGGGAATGAATCCGCTGCTATTTCTGATGGAGAGACAGGAAGTAGACTATGAATAATTACATACAAAAAATTCTACCAAAAATGCAGCAGTAGTGTCTTATGATGTTTTCCCTTCAAAAGGACTACGTTTAAACTATTGAGAACAATGTAAAAGACTTCAATTTACTTAACTTCCCTTTGATTGCCTCTTAATCTGAGTACATTTGCCAATAGTAGAATACAATGAAAGATAGCTCTTAGTTTCCAAGGCTGTTGGCAGTTATCTTTTGTTCTAAAGTAGGAATACAGAGCCTTGCCTCCACCCCTCTGCCATGCCTTGTTGAGCAACAATGACTCCATGTCATGGATACATTCTCCTGGTGTTTGAGGAAACAGGAAGTGGCAATAACAGTGCTTCAGAGAAGACAAGCAGAGTGGGCGTGAATGGAGATGTATGGAAACCCAGGTGTATTTACTGGAAGACTGAGAGGAAAAACAATAGTGAACGTGGGAAGGAAATGCTGAAACAAGAATAAAGAAAGCAGGCTGACTCAGAGCCAGCACACCAGGATGGAAGCAGGCTGTGCGTTTGGGAGAGATCTCCTGGTGCTCGGGTTGCCGGCTTCAGCTGGCCTCAACACTTTCTCTCTGGAGACTGCTTCTGGGCCCCAAACGTACACACTCACCCAGTTCTGAGCACTCCTGTTGTCTTTAAGCCTTCGAAGAGTTTCACTAAAATGTGTAACTATTTCGTAGCTTCTTATTTCAGTACGACTGATTTTGCCTTAAAAACATATTTGCAAGCCAAGAGAGTTAAAATCCATATTTTGTAATGCCTACAAACAACATATTGCACCAGGAAGTCTCCTGCAAAAGACCTTTTTAAAGTTGAGAAACAAAAATGTTTGCTTTGCTGAGGAGGTGACTTGGCACAAGCCTCGGTTTCCTCAACTGCCTCCCAGGGAGCAAAGGAAAGATCAATTGCTAAAAATAGGACCGCTGTTGTTAGAGGCCATCAAATCAGTTCTGACTCTATGTACCATAAGCCTGAAAGCCTGCTTCCCAAGCCATCTTCCTAACTGCTGTTATGTCTGAACCATTGCAGCAGCCCCCACCCCCACTCTGGTCTCATCCTAGGTTTTTGGTGCTGGCCTTCTACTTTACCAAACATGATGTCCTTCCAGGGACTGATGGCTCCTCCCCCCATGTCTGAAGTGTGTGAGATGAACATTCACTAACCTTGCTGCTAAGGAGCACTCTAGTTGTATTGCTTCCCAGGCAGATCTGTTTGTTCTTTTGGCAGTGGATTATACTTTTAATATTTTTTAGAAGCACCATATTTCAGATGCACTGACTCTCATTCAGCTTTCCTCATTCGCTGCTTGACTTCCACGTGTATATGAGGAGCTGAAAACACCCCGGGTTGGCACAGGGCACGCAGTTCTCACACAGCGTCCTTGCTCTTCCAGACACTGGGAAAGACCCAAGGCCATGTGTCATTTGATTTCCTGACCGCTGACTCATGAGTATTGATCATGATCCAAGCAAGGTTAACATTCTTGACAACTCCAATCTTTTTCTCCATTTATCATGATGTTACCTGTTGATCCATTTGTGAGGAATTTTGTTTTCTTTATATTGATAATCCATATCGAATGCTGAAATCCAAGATCTTAATCAATAAGTTTCCCCTCACTTTCTTTTTGCAACTAGCTTATATGTCACAAAATAATTTAAGTCAGTTTCAATTTTACTTTTCCTCCTTTTATAACTACAGAGATCAGTATTCAGATCTGATGGCTAAAAATCTTGTGAGCAAAATTTGATGAGGGGATTTTTAAGGCAGTGACATTTCTCTACATTTAAAAGAAAAATAAAACCATTACATTTGTTTTTCCCTTTTATTTGTAGAAGTTAATACATACAAAGAAAAACATACTATACATAGTTGCACAGTCCAGCACATCAGAACAGCAGTAGTTTCCCACTTACCCACCATGCAGGAGGTTCTTCCCCCCCGCCCCCCAACAACCCTCCCTCTATCTCTCCTCCAAGCCCAACTTAACCTGATTCTCTCTGCCTATCCCCTCCCCCACTCCCATCCTCACTCCGATCCCATCATAGTTTTCAAAGTATTTTCCTTTGTTGTGAGAATATTTTTTCTTTTCTTCTGCTATAACATTCATTTCTATGAAATTGATTAATTTTTTATTAATCATTTTATGGGTGGCTCTTACAAATCTTATAGCAACCCATCATCTAATTGTATTAACACACTTGTACTTACGTTGCCTTCAACATTTGCAAAGCATTTAATTTCTACTGGAATCCTTGGTATCAGCTCCTCTTTCCCCCCTTCCCTCCTCCTGCATGAATCCTTGGTGAATTGTATATTGTTGCCTTTTCATGTCTTACACTGTTCTTTGTCTCCCTTCACCCACATTTCTGTTATTTGTCCCCCTGGGGGGTGGGGGTGGACTATATATCCAACTTTGGGATGGGTCCATTCTTTCTTCCCGCCTCTCCCCCAATGAAATCTGTTGATATACATAAATGCAGTGTTTTTAGAAGAACCTAGTCTATTTTGTCTTCTGTAGTGCGGATGCTTTTAATCATGCTTGAGGACAAAGAGCAAAACAGAACATTTCATAAGGCAGCTGAAGAGGACAAAGTCAAATATTGTAATCAAATGTACAAAAACCTATCATTATAGAACAAAAAGAGAAGAACACACACAGTATCTTAAATGGAAAGAACTGAAAATATTCATGCCCCAAGTTGTAATATTGACAGAATCTATGGGCAATTGGATGGTGCAGGAAGCATCAAGAGAAAATGGAAAGAATATGCAGAGTCACTGTACCAAAAACAATTGGTCAATGTTTCAGAAGGTAACATATGAGCAAGAATCAGTGATGCTGAAGGTAGAAGTTCAAGGTGCACTGAAAACATAGCCCAAAACCAGGATCCCCAAATTGATGGAATACCCACTGAAATGTCTCAACAAACAGATGACGCGCCAGAAGCACTCACTCATCTATGCAAGGAAATTTGGGAGACAGCTATTTGGCCAGCTGAGTGAAAGAGATACGTATATGTGCACATTCCAAAGGTAGGTGACTCAGCAGAATGTTCCAATATCATTGATATCACATGCCAGTGAAATTTTCCTTATAGCCATCCAACAATGGTTGCAGCAGTACATTGACAAGGAGTGACCAGAGGTTGGTTCTGTTCACATCTGACCCAAATTATAGTATTTTTAAGTGCCTCATATGCTTGTGAAATTTGAACAGTGAATAAAGATGACCTAAGAAGGATTGATGTGTTTGAAATATGGCACTGTCAAAGCATACTGAAAGTCCCATAGACTGCCCAAAGAAATAAACTCATCAGTCTTGGAAGAAGTTCTGCCAGAGTGCTCCTTAGACGTAAGGATGGTGAAACTTCAACACACTTACTGTTGACATGGTCTCAGAAGAAACCATAGGAGAACATCATGCTTGGTACAGTGAGGGTCAGTATAAAGGAGGAAGGCCCCTGACAAGATGGATTGACAGAGTGGCCTCAAAGCAGGCTCAAGCAAAGGAGCCATTATGACCATGGTGCAGGGCAAGCAGTGGGTCCCTCTTGTACAGAGGGTCACTGTGGGTTACAACTGAGTTGATGGCACCTGAGGACAGAATGTATACCAAGTATTAAGGTTGCTGGATCAAATGCTCTTTCTATTTCCAATATTTGTACCTTTCCATTGAACTCTGATGTGACTAAAGCATTTTATATTAGCATTGTGTGTGTGCATGTGTGTGTACAAGATCTGGGTGTGATGATGGGAAGGATGTGAAGACTGCACTCAAAATAGCTGGGAGAATAATTTTGTCTATGGGTGAGAAGGGTCTTCAATACCAAGGATTTTGTACAGGGATGGCTGAAAGTTCTGGGAAAATAGTATCTTTTGAAGGCCCCTTCCAAGAAGGAAAGCTGGACCAGAGGAAGGAAGAGAGATGCCATAGCCATTGCACCTAGGGAGATTCAATGCATGAATGAAATAACAGGATGTATCCACAAATCTGGATCAGAAGTTGGTCTCAGCTCTCAGCAAAAAGCTCCTCTTCTCCCCATCTGCCCCACAGCGTCTTCATGGAAGACTGTACTCTGAGGTCCTAGTATGGCTTCTGAAATTGCCCGTGCCACTAGCATCTCTGAAGTTCAGAACGGCCTTCAGCAGGGACACAGAAGCCCAACCAGGCAAAGTCTGACAGCTGTGTTCTGTCGCATAAATTTGCACAGTGAAATATTAGTATTTTTACTACCACCCTTAAAAACGTACCTTTCACAAAAAGCCTTGAGGTGCAGAATAATGAAAATATCTAATTAAAACGTGTGCAACAAGCAGCAGCTGTAGATTCCAACTGCTTGGGGCTTGGGGGAGAAGAGGCATCTCTTTCAGTGTGTGCAGTGATGACGTTGGTTTGTCAGCTGCAGCCCAGGGTCACCCTAGTCCAAGGAAAGGAAGTTGATACAGATTTTATCTTGGTGTGTGAAGTTTGTAAACAGTAAATGGAATCAGGCAGAACTGTGAAAAGGGACGTCACCCCCCTCCCCCACTTTTGTGCTTAAAATTCAAAGAAAAGTAAATGGAGTTATTTGGGTAAATTTGATTTTGTTCCTTTTATTTGAAATTCAAGGATACTTTAACAGAGAAAGACATCTAGTAGGGATATGAATGCTATGAATGTAGAGAGGTGGGACAGAGACGTCGGCAAGGCTCATAGACATAGTGTTCTAGTCTCTCTTGCCTCTGCCCATCACCTAACTGACTGTGATCTGAGCCTGTTGCTGTGATGCTGGAAGCTATGCCCGGTTACCAGATTGAACCCAGTCTCTGCTCTGCAGGAAGAAGACAGGGCTCTCTACTTCTGTAAAGAGTTAGCGTCTTAGAGACCTGTAGGGGTTGCCAGGAGTCAGACTCAATGGCAGGGAGTACAGCCATGCATAATGAATTCCTTCTTCTTGAAAGGCCCCCCCTGGATTTTCTGATTTTGTTAGATTTCTCAGGTTGGAAACACCTTGGTCCTTAGTTTTGCAGGAGAAAGAATTTATGCCGAAGCCTTGTATGTGGTACAAGTGGGTTTTTATAAAGGATAGAGGAAGTTTCAGGTTTGACAGACATGAACACAGGTACCCTCAGGGCACTGCACCCCAACATGTGGCACCCCTGAGGCCACAGAGGAAGAGACTGCAGCATGGCCTGGTCAAAGGAAAAGCAGCAACTGGGGGTGTGGGGGCATAGAGCGGTGGTCTCCGAGTTCTAACTTTCTCCGGACCCTCCGCTGGAAGGCGTGGTTGGCAATACTGATGATTCTATTGGCTGAATTAAACCCACCTGGCTTAGATTGGGGCCCACCCAAGTGTACCCCTTTCCTGACTCAAGGGCCTGAATTTGCACATGCATGCCATTTAGCCTTTAAGGTTGGCTGGGCTCACCTGGTTCTCTGCAGCAACTTCCTGAAGGGGTTGCTATGGCATGGAGGACAACTCATCGTTTGGAGCTACTTATCAATTTCACCTGAGTCCCCCCAACCCCCCTTACCTCTTTCTACTCTTGACTCTAAATGTGTTTTGTTTCCAGACTTTCTTTATGATGGACATTTCGCAGACATTTTCTCACGCTTATCTCAGGCGTTCTTGTTTCAAATACCACTAGGTTCTTTCTATCTTAGAAATTGTTCCTTAGTTGATGTTGAATTTTTTTTGGTCATTTATCTTTTGATGTCTCTAAGCTTCATTTTTATCACTAAGTTCATATCTTCCAACTACTGTTCCTTCCTCTTTGTTTCTAACTTTTGCATCCCAATCACCAATAATTATCAATGGATCTTGATCAAGTTTTTACTGAAGTCATTGGTAGAATTCTTCAATTAGTTCATCACTAGGT
Organism: Nesogale talazaci; assembly: GCA_004026705.1. Taxonomy (NCBI): domain Eukaryota; kingdom Metazoa; phylum Chordata; class Mammalia; order Afrosoricida; family Tenrecidae; genus Nesogale; species Nesogale talazaci. The sequence continues at coordinate 42,176 of PVJH01014505.1, read as the reverse complement.
TTGTGTATAAATTTCAATGATGATTGTATTGATTGGATTTCCTTGAAGGCAAATAGGTATCTTATCACAGATAACATTGTACTTCATGATGGATTTAGTAAGATCCTTTCTGACAATGAAGGCCATGCCATTCCTCTTGATTGTGTTACTCTTTTTTTGGGGAGGGGGGGTGCGTGACTGCCCTCTGGTGGTCGTGGGAGCTACCCAGCTTTGCTCCTAGAGTGCCGCTGCTGGATTTGAACCGCCACACCCATGGACCTCAGTCCTGCACTCAACCACTACGCCACCAGGACTCAGCCCCGATTATGCTATTCTTAAGATAGTAAATCTTTTTTTGGGGGGGGGGCATTACTGCTCTCCGGTGGTGGGAGTAGGAGGCCCAGCCCCACTGCTGGAATTGAACCTCCGTCCCAGTGGGCCGCAGTCCCGCGCACAACCACTACGCCACCAGGGCTCAGCCCTTAAGATAGTAAATCTTACGATTTTCTGATTCAAAATGCCCACACCAGTCCATTTCAGCTCACTGATATCTAGGTTTTGATCTTCATGCATCCCTTTTCATTTTTGACCACTTTCAATTTTCCTAAATTCATACTTTGCCATTCTAAGTTCTGAGCACTGCAAGAGATTTGCAGCAGTTTCCCTTTACCTTGAGTTGTGCCCCATCAGCAAATGATGATCCCACAGGCTTTACCTCACTCACATTCCCATGGTCGACTCCACTCTGAGAAAACAGCTCCTCTTCAGTCACGTTTCTAGTACCCTCCAACCCAGGACCCCATCCTTTAGCATTATCTCCATTAATGATCTGCTTCTAATTCATTAGGCCTTTAGTATCTGACAATATTTCAGAGCTTTGTGTAAGGTTTTCAGTAGCTATTTCTCTGAAGTGGGGCCCAATTTCTTCTTTTGTGTCTATTCTTCGTCTGCAAGCTCCACTGACATGTGTTTCTTTTGGGTGACTGCTGGCACTTGAGAGACCAGTCAAATAGTTTTCAGTAAGACAGCAACACACAGGTCACCAAAGGAGGACGAACTGACAGACAAACGGTGAATATTAGTGGGAACACTGGAGAAAGAATAAGGAACACTGAAGAAGAATCAATACCTTTGAATTTTGGTGTGAGCAAATAATATTAAATATGCCATGAACTTTCAGAAGATGGTCAGCAAAAACTGAGGAATATTTAGCAAAAACAACAGACACAATGGGTTCAAGTAGCAATAACTATGAGGATGGTATCAGACTGGACAATATCTCATTCTGCTGTATATACAGCTGCTATGAATTGGAGATAACTCAATGACACCTAACAATAACCATTCATAATCATCTTCTTCCAAAATCCCAACTTCAAGACTCAGATACATTTGTCTTGGCATGAGAACTTTTCCTATGATGCCATACATCATCTAACGGTTGTGATTTGCTAGAAAACTTTGTAAATCTTCCAGTTGTTTTATACCATGCAATGTTTGTACATGCATTCACTCTCCCTTTTCCCTGCTAGGCTTTAAGCTCCTCAAGACCAGACTTTTCCCCACCATTTATATATTATTTCCTTCTCCATCCAAAGGGTCAAGCATGATGCCATATAATTCATTTAATGTTTGTTGGAGTGACAACACCCCAGGGCTAGGTTACCACAGGGCAGTTAGTAATCATTAATTTATTGTCACAATGACATCATTGAAAATACAGGAGCAGTTAATGGGTTATTGACTATGATTCCATGAAATTTCCAAGGGCAAGTAGTTCTATTTAATAATCTGACCACCAATGTGTCAGACTCAGGTGAGCCCATCTGTGGTCTGCAGGGAACCTGTTAGCTCAGCTCAGCATCCGCAGAAATGTGTGATTTGATAAAGCAACAACACCTTTAATGAACAACCTATTTACAACAGGGTCTAATTCCTAGCTTGGCGTGGAAATGGAAGCCTGACAGTCTTTCTTGGAGGCGTGTTGACAGATAATTCCAGATCGAGCCACGTCCTTGGACTACCACTCTTGTTTTGTTTTTGGAGTAAGCTGACACTGACGCTCATAGCAAAGAACACAATAAATAATCTGATTTTATAATTGGTGATTCTCGAAATTCAATACTATGTACTAAACCCTGAGATAGATAATAAGAAGCTAAACACAATCAAGAGAGACTTTATTCCACTTCACAGGGAGATTCAGACAACTCAACTGACCTTTACATACAGGGTGGTGCATATTATGATTGTGGAAATACCATTCTTTAAAGGAATACATAGGAACTAGAATCAATAGGGCTTGACTATTGGTTACTGCCATTATTAGATGCTGTCAAGTCAGTTCTGATTCATAGCGACCCAGTTTTGTGCTACCCTTACAATTGTTTTTATGTTTGAGTCCATTGTTGTAGCTACTGTGTCAATCCATGTTATTGAGGGCATTCCTTTTTCCACTGCCCCTCTGCTTTACCAGGCATGGTGTCCTACTTTAGGGACTGGTCTCTCTTGACAGCATGTCAAAGTAGGTGAGACTAAGTCTTACCATGCTTGCTTTGAAGGGACCTCCTGGGACTCCTTCCAAGGCAGATTTATCAGTTCTTTAGGCAGACTGGAGTCCTTTCAATATTCTCCATCAGCATAATTTAAATGTGTCAATTCTTCTTCAGTCTTGTTCAATGTCCAACTTCCACTTGTATATGAGATCATTGGAATTCACATTCTTCTGAATGCTACTCATAATTTGCTATGATCTACACAGATTAAAAGCTCTCGCATAGTCAATAAAACACAAGCAAACATATTCTCTTTGGTAAGCCAAGATCCGTCTAGCTTTGACAATAGTATCCCTGGTTTCATGTCCTCTTCTGAATCAGGCTTGAATTTTTGGTGGCTCTTTGTGGATGCACTACTGCCACTGATATTCAGCAACATTTTACTTACATGTGATATTATTTTATCATTTGTGCATTCTGTTGGGCCATTTTTTATCTGGAATGGCTACAAATATGCATCTCTTCAAACAAGTTGGTCAGGTAACTGTCTTCCAAATGTCTTGACATAGGTGGGTGAGGAGTTACACTGTTTCACCAGCTCCTTGAAACATTTCTGTTGATTGCCCATTAATTTCTGGATCCTGTTTTTTAAAAAGACCTTCAATGCAGCTTGGAGTTCTTCCCTCATTATCACCAGTTCTTGATCATGTGTTACCTCTTGAAAGGTCAGTTGGCGCAGAATCTCTGTCCTGAATAGAATAGGTCAACATTCTACCATACCAGATGGCAACATATGATCAATAACTGACAATGTTGAAGGGAGGAGTTCAAGCTGCACTGGAGGTATTGATGAAAAATAAGTTTCCAGGATTTCAGGAAGACCAAGAAATTTTTAAAAAACCAAAAACTTTACAATGTGAGTCTGCTAAATGATTATAGAGCAGACCATCCATTTTCCATGCAATGATTCTCTTTGATCTCACTCATTGCAATATCCTTCATGTAACATTACCCACCCATCTCCCCGTGTGTTTCCAGTCCCCATTCCTCCTTCTACAGATACTTTGCCTTTGTAAGTTTTTGAGACTGTAACTCTTTATGAGAGAAGAAAGTCCAGTATTTCTCCCTTGGAGCAGCTGGTAGTTTTGAACTGCTGACCTCAACAATTGCAGCCTAATGCATAACCACTGCACCACCAGGGTTCATATATATTACATCAAACCTTTGGAATAAAGAATGTAGAGGAAATACCCAGGGAGGGATGATCAGAAATGACTGGGGCAGGGCTGCTTGAGTAGTGTAGACAAGAAGGTGTCTGCAGAGGTGTGAGTCAAGTTTTAGTGCACAGGGTAAGATGATGTGTGAAGAATGAGGAAAGAATCACAGCTTCGGGTGGCATGGAAACCCGGGTTCTGAGATGGGAGTGGATTGGGACTCTCTGAGTAAGAGAGGGAGGCAGAAGCTTAACCAAGGGGCAGAACATAAGACAAGGATGACTGGAAGAGGCCTCTGTCTCAAGAGACCAAGATTTCATATGGCTCATTAGAGCTCTGAAAAAATAATTAATCTCTATGAATTTATCTTTGTCTTTATGTATTCAAAGATGTCGTCCTGAGTTAGCTTTGCTGAAACTTAGGAAACATGCCTGGCCATTTTCCTAATTATTTTTCCCTGTAATTAGGATACAACGGGACTTCATTTTTGTCTATTTTGTAAAGCTGTTAATCCATTTTCTCTCTCATGTGAAAATTAAGAATTATCGCTCTCCAACAAGTGGCAAAGTGTTATTGAGGTCACCCTAGAGAGTGCCACTGACTTGAGAGAGGTGGTGAGAACAATCCAATTATCTCTAATCAGGGTGGGAAACAACAGAAAGTACAGGTCAATAATAATTATCACCACAAGGGGATAGAGGGCTCCAGAGATAAACCTCAGCTGGGAGACCAGGTGGCTCAGGGGAAAGAGGAGAGGAGTCCTTGTGTTTGTCCATCATCAGACTTAAGCTCTGAGAAGAGGTTCCACCTGGGGTATAAGCCTGGGAAAAGAGAGTGAAAGAATATGATGAATATGATGAATATGATGAGTGAAAGAACATCACAGATGCTCATGATGTTCATATTTTCACCAGCATGATGGCCTCATTGCCAAATCCCATAGGGTTTCCAAGATGCAGGATCCAGTGGGCCACCAATTGGGCTCTGCTCCCACCTGGGGTGCGTATGTGGACTGCATGTGATCTTTGAAGATGCTCATTTTTATCCTTCTGACTTTAGGATGAGAACTAGGCGTGACTGATCAGATCTCCTTGTGCCCTTTTAATCCTTCCATGGGCATCACCTGCTTGTTGAAGCAGAAGGCATTCCACTCTCACCTTGCTGTTTGGGTTCTGGAGAGCTTGCAGAGAAGGTAGCTTGAAGGACTAGCACTTGCACTGATTACTCCTGGGTGGTGGACTTCCTAAAGGTTGTTTCAATTCCATTTCATGTTTGATGCCTGTGCCTCAGAGTGAAAGGAAGGACACGGTCTGGTTTGCAAGATCAATTTCTTAGGAAACATTTGGGAAGGTTATATTTATTGAGACTTTAATATGTGTGAGTCAATGTAGGATGCATCACATGGATTGCTGTTCTTGTCAGGTTCTGTCGAGTTAGTTATGACCAATAGTAACCATATGAACAACAGCATGGAGCACTGCACGGTCCTGTGTCACCTGTTCTTCTGTTCTTCTGCAATGGATGCAACCATTGCACCAGCCCTTCTTATTGATGGCTTTCCTCCTTTTTGCTGCCCCTCCACTCTACCAAGGGCAGTGTCCTTCTCCAGGGACTGGTCTCTCTTGATAACATGTCCAAAGTTTGTACATACGATGGTTTCACTTAAGGATCATGATAACCAATGAAATAATTCTGTCAATTCTAATGTCAGGAGATTAAGCAATGCCTCAAGACCTTACCTTCCCCATCCACTTCTGATCTCACACTATTGCCATTATTATCTCTCCTTGGGAGCTGGCAGTTCAAGGAGTGAATCTGTGAATCTGAATTTTGGTGGTTTGCAACCACCAATGAAGGAGGACTGACACCTCAGGAAAGACTTCCATCAAAACCCTAAGCAGCAGACAGAACATGGAATTACTCTGAGTTGAATTGCCTCAGTGGCAATGAGTTTGGACTGTTTGGTGGATTCTTTTTCTTGGGCTCAGGAAGGCAGAAATATCTTCAACTAGAAAATCCAACATGTTAAGGTATCTTTTGAAACAGAAGAAGCATCAAAATAACAATCTTAATATGAATTTATAAACCTGAGTAGCTTAGATATGAATTTGCTGTTTTATAATAAAGCATACACTATCGATAAATAATTGCACTTTGTTTAGAACCATGCACAGAGGACCTAGGCATGTTCTTACCTACGTTTCAGAATGGGAGTAGATCAACCTTTTATGATTATAAGAATGGTGCATACACATCTCCAAGGTGCCCACTGAGGACATGTGGGAGCATGAGCAAGAGTGGTGAAGAAAGCTGATGGTGCCCAGCTATCAAAAGATACAGCATCTGGGGTCTTAAAGGCTTGAGCATAAACAAACAGTCATCTAGATCAGGAGCAACAAAACCCACCATAAAGGAAGTTCACTTGCCTGTGCGATCATGAGGTGCTGAAACAATCAGATATCAGGCATCAAAGAACAAAAATAAAAATCAATGGACCAATTGACTCCTGATACGATCACTGAAGACAAATGGATACAGAAGCAAGCAAAGTAGAAGAAATGATGGTGCCCAGCTACCAAATGATTGAATGTCTGGAGTCTCAAAGACTTGAAGATAAACGAGTCACTATTCAGGGCAGAAGTAGCAAACCCCACATGAAAGAAGCATACCAGCCTGTGTGATCAAGAGGTGTCGAAGGAAGCAGGTATCGAGCATCAAAGAACAAGAATCACATCATTATGAATGAGGGGGAGAGCAGGGTGGGGATCGAAGGCCCACTAGTGGGTAATTGGTTACCCCTTTACAGGGGAGTCACGGGGAGGAGACAGACCAGTCAAAGTGCAGCCAGGCAGTGATGATACATACAACTTTCCTCTAGTTCCTGAAGCCTTCCTCCCCACAACCATCACGGTCCCAACTCTACCTTACAAATCTGAATGACTGGAGAAGGTACACTAGTAGAAAGGGGAGCTGGGGGTATGGGGAAACCAAGACATATGAGCCCCTTAGGGCCAGTGGTGAGATTGGAGCTGCTGGATGGGTGGAGAGAAGGTAGGGTAGAGAGACGGAACCAACTGCAAGGATATACACATAAACTCCTATTTGAAGGACGGGCATCAAAGGAGTGGGTTGGGGGAGAGGTCGGGCAGTGTAAGACATGACAGAACAATAATAATTTATAAAGTATTGAAGGTTGGAGGGGAAGGGAGAGCAGGGGAAGAGGGGAAAGTATGGGAAAGCCGTTATCAAGGGCTCAAGGGGAAAGGAGGATGTTTGGAGAATGATAACAGCAGCAGACATGTGAAGGTGCTTGGCACAGTATGTTTATTTATGTATTGTGAAAAACGATGTACGAGACTCCAATAAAATGATTTTTAGTTAAAAAAGAATGGTGAATATCAATTGTAAGGAACTCACAAAGAAGACAGTTCAAATGACCTGTAGACTCATATTTTAAATCAATCACTGGGACCACTTCTTCCCCCAAATGCCTACTCTGTACTGTCAGTAACTGATAATTACACTTTTTCCTCTACCACCTAGTTCTGAAACCCAACAAACTCATGAAGAATGTACTACTACCCCTATATTCTAAGATTCTGTGTTCAATTTTCCTATATAAAGATTGGCTCATTAGAATAATAGTTGACTTGACCAATCTTTAGTTTTATTATTTCCTCTTTTCATAAACATGCATGTATTTTTATTTCGAACATGAAGAACATTACAATGGTCAAGAATCTGAAAATGATGCAATTTTTTTAATGCAATTCTTTTTTGGGGGGCATCACTGTCCTCTGGTGGCCGTGGGAGCTACCCAGCGCTGCTCCTGAGAGCCGCCGCTGGATTTGAACCGCCAAGCCCGCGGGCCACAGTCCCACACTCAACCACTCATGCCACCGGGGCTCAGCCCGATGTAATTCTTATTTTTTTTTTTTTGGCATCAATGCTCTCCAGTGGTGGGAGTAGGAGGCCAAGCCCCACTGCTGGAATTGAATCTCCGTCCCAGTGGGCCACAGTCCCGCGCACAACCACTACACCACCGGGGCTCAGCCCCCAATGTAATTCTTAATAAACATGTCTAAGTATTTTAACCTGGGGGTCATGAATTTGAAGGATTCTATTTTGTAAATGGCATGGAAACCATTAGCCAAAGACTAGGAATTGATGAAATATCAACTGAAATGTTTCAGCAAGTTGATGAAGCACTGTGATAGCATATACTTATCTATGGAAACTTATCAGGAAATTTAGAAGACAGCTACTTGACCAACTGGCTAGAAAAGACCCATAGCTGTATCCATTTCAAAGAAAGGTGACCCCCCAAATGCTTAAATTATATGGTGTAGTAGTTATGCATTGGACTAATCACCCAAAGATCAGCAGTTTGAAACCACCAACTTCTTTTCAGGAGAAAGATGAGACTTTATTCCTGTAAAGAGTTACAGTCTCAGAAACCCACAGAGACTGTTCTACCTTGTCCCTATAGGGTCACTATGAGCCAACAGTGACCTGGTGGCAGTGAGGGAGTGAGGATCACCGAGCAATGTTTGCAGCAGTATCTGGACAGGTGGTTGCTAGAAGTTCAGGTGGGATTCAGAAGAGGACATGGAACAAGTGATATCTTTGCTGTCATCAGATAGGTCTTGGCTGGAAGCTGTGTATGATGGAAAGACTTATGTTTTACTAGTTATGCAAAGACATCCAACTGTGTGGGTTATAACAAACTATGGATAATCTTGAGAAGAATGAGAATTCCAGAACACTTCCTTGTGCTCCTGTGGAACATGGATTAACATGGAACATGTGTGTACATGGATTAAGAGGCAGTTGTGTGAATATAATAATACTGCATGGTATAAAATAATGAAATGTGTGCACCAGAGTTGTATCCTCTCATCATACCTATTCAATCTGCATGCTGAGCAAATAATCAGAGAAGTTGAATTGAGTGAAGGAGAGTATGGCATCAGGACTGAAGGAAGACTTATTACATCTTATGATAGAAAATACAACCTTCTTTGCTGAAAGTGGAGCCCTTATTGACTAAGAGAAAGGATTACAGCCTAAAGTATGAGTTACACCTCAATGTAAGGAAGCCAAAAGTCCTTACAACTGGACCAATAAATGGACAAAAAGATTGAAGTTGTCAAGGATTCTGTCTTGCTTAGATCCACAATCAAAACTCAAGGAAATGGTAGTTAAGCAATCAAATGACACATTGCATTGGGCAAATTTGCTGCACAAAACCACTTCATGTTGTTGCAAAGAAAAGATCTTACTTTGAGGAATAAGGTGCACCTCACCCAAGGCAGAGTATTTTCAACCACCTCGTATGTATGTGAAAGTTGGATATTGAATCATCAAAGAAGAATTGATGCCTTTGAATTGTGATGCTAGAGAAGAATATTGAAAGTAGCATAGACTGTTAAACCAAGTCGAACTCACTACTGTCGAGTCAATGCAGACTCAGAGTGCCCCTCTGCGGGTGTCTGAAACAGTGACTGTTGACGGGAGTTGAAAGCCCAGTTTTTCTCCCATGGAGTTGCTGGTAGTTTTGAACTGCTTACCAGATGGATTTCAGTCCAATGTATAACCATTAGATGACCAGGGCTCTATGTACTCCCAAAGAACAAACAAATCTGTCTTGGAAGAGGTACAGCCAGAGTGATCCTTAGAGGCAAGGACGATGAGACTTTGTTTTATGTACTTTGGACATGTTGTCAGGAGAGACCAGTCCCTGGAGAAGACATTATGCATGGTAAAGTAGGGAGGCAGTCATCACATGGCTACGGCAATGAGGTGGGGTAAAAGACAATTGTGAGAATGGTGCAGGACCAGGTGGTGCTTTGTTTGTTGTACAAGCTGTCACTATAAGTCAGAGCTGACTTGAGGGCACCTCCTAACACCAGCCTTGTCAAGTGCTCACTCTATGATCAAGTTCCACATTGAAAACACATCCACTTCTTCATGCTTCTCTTTTTTGTCTTCATCATTATTAACGATCTCAATAAAAGCAATACAGTTTGACACAGCGTAGGGTACAGAAAACAACTATGGTTTGTCACATATTCCAAAAGGCTTATATTAAAATAAATCTAAATTTAAATATAACAACTTTCCAAGAAAAAAGATTAGACTTCCAGAAGCAAATAGATTCACACACACACACACACACACGCACGCACGCACGCACGCACACATGCACGCACACACACTCTATCTGCACAGTAACACTTCCGTGGCTAACATATCCTAGTGGTTTTATGTAACCAGATTTTCATCAGTCAGTAGGGCTGAAGAATAGATATTATTAGAAATCTATTCCATGTGAGTAGTATAATTTAAGTTCAGTGAACACTTTTTATAAAGCATATTTTGATAAGTATGGAAGACAAGTCAATTTGCAGGAAATGAACATTTTGACTCCTATGTCTAAAATGTCTTTGTGAGCTTGGCAAGGTTCCATAATGTGTTAGTTTGGGTAGACTAGAGAAACAAATTCATCAACATGCATATGGATATAAGGGAAAGGTTTATGTACAAGAAAAATGGAACATTGAGAAAGCATCCCAACCCAGTCTAGTTCAAAGTCATAAGTCTGATATTAACCCATATGTCTGATATCAGTCTATAAAGGCTCCTTCCAACTCACAAAGTCACAGGCCAGTGGGTGCAGAGTACCGATTCTGGTAGGAGTCCCCTCATGGCTCCTCATTTCCAGGGCTGAGGGTCCATCAACAGGATCCATTAGTGATAGAAACATCTCAGCACTGGCAGGGGTCTATCTGTGGCTTTTAAGGCTTCAGAGGTCTGGTCTCATCACAGTAAGGCCGTGTGGCTTCTCCTCTGGTTCTTCCAGTTCCTCAGATGCTGCCATCTTGTCTTGTCAGTTGAGCAACTCGCCACAACTGGGAAGATGGTCTCTCAGCTCCATGAGGGAAATACCATGAGACTTCCCAGAATTCTCAGGAGAAAGCCATGCCCACACAGAAGTCTCATTGGCTGCTCATTGGCTATCTCCAGATTGACAGGCTAGACTGCACCCCTACATCCCAATCATGAAATTGACATCAAGTACATGACTGCCACACCTAATATCATGATCTCTTGACTGATTTAACTATTGATTCAATGCAATGTATATGCACACAGGCCTAAAGAAAGAGCAAGTTCTCATGTCTTCCCCAAAGAGAAGGCATATCCACCATTAAGTTTTGTATTGTTCTTTCTTTGGAAATATGCCCTTTGTGGAAAGAAAAGCAAAGGCAGATATGATTTATTTTTCACTATCTCTGATTGCATAAAGAAATTAATGGGTTTACAAACTATTAAGTTTTTTCTTTCGGATGCAATGCTTTTTCTCTTCTGATGAAGAAAATGTTATATTCAGGTCTATCATTTAGAGTCATTAATAATAGATGTTATATTTTCAGAAACCACTTTTAATTTATGATACTTTCTTTAGTAAGAGAATTTCTAGATCTTGTTCATTATCAATACAAGGTTAAAAAGGTTAAAAATACTTTTTATTCTTTCAAATAAGTATGCCTATTTGTGTAGCTTCTCTTTCACGTCAATGATTTAATTTTACTTGTTTTTAGTTCTATTTTTTCCTTGTTGCTGGACTAGTTTTGCAATAACTGTTGATAAACCTTGCATACCATGAAATGAGGAATGTTAACACTTTTCACAAAAGCATAGGCTTTTAAAATTGGAAACCATCTATAAGGGACTTCATCTGCAACTTTGCAGGTGACTCCAAACTCCTCTTCCACAACTCAAAGGTGCTGTTTTTGTTGCTGTTGTTTCTGAGTGCTGTCAAATTGGTCCCAATTCATAGTGGCCCAATGTGCAGCACCACAAATTGCTGCCTTATCTTGCTCCCGCGGAGTTGCTGATGGATTCAAACCACAGATCTTTAGGCCAACATCTGACCTATACTACTCCCAGAGGTCCTCCTGAGTCATGCTGCTAACGTAGAATACTCCTAAATCCACAAGAGAGCATGTTTCCATAAGGAGGGTTCCAGTTCAGTGACCCTGTGTCAGAACTGCTCCTCGGACTGATAGGTAGCTAGCACAGAGGGTGTCCATAGCGCATGCTCAAAGGTCCAGGTTTCCGGACAGGAATGCTGCACCTACGTTGGCTCACCTAGGCAGGGTGAGTTCAATTCAGCCAATGGTGTCGACCAGAGTTATCAGCCACACTTTCCCTCCTAATAAATAGGAGCCGAAAGCCAATTGGGTCGCTTTTCTCTCAGTTTCCTGACAGGCGGGTGGAGAGGGAGGAGGGGAGCAGGTGTGGCCAGGGACTGGATCTTGTGGGAGCCTGTGTAAGCCTGAAACTTCTTTTAGCCTTCATAAAACTCGTTTGGATCACAAACCAGGCTTTGGCTTAAATTCTTTTTTGCATGGAGCCAAGGACCGAGGTATATTTCTCCTCTAGAGCTATCTTACATATTTTGGTGCTGTGACTTGGATAAAGATAAGCTGGCTTCAGATACTTTTCCTGGAGCAGGCCTTCACATCCTGATCTTACTATGGGTTTTGAGCATCTGGACTGTTTTTCACTTCCCTACCCATGGGAGATGATGCAAAGCTGGAAAAAGAGTCAGGCCACACTCCTGCAAAACACCACAGATTTGGATGGCCCTCAGAACCGATTCATGGGAAGACACATAATGTATTACCACAGTCGCATCCTTTCATGTCAGCTTTTTAATCTATTCTTACTGGTATACGGGACTTTACCAATGCCTGCCTTCCTGGGAGCTTGCGTGTCTTCTCTAGCCCTGATTTCTGGGAGAGGGATGGGATGCAGTTGCCTGCAGGATGGGAGAGTCTGTGGGGTGGATTCAAATTGCCTACCTCCTGGTTGGTAACCTAGCACTGCGTGTGCCTCCCAGAAGCTTCAATATTAGGCTGGGTATAATTATTTTGCCATTTAAAGTATCTTTTTAATGAAATGAAATAAATACCAAAAAGAAAAATAAGAAACTAAATTTTTATATAGGTTTCCAAGATAAGACCAGTTGTGTTTAGGTTAGGAGGATTTACCACTTTATTCTTTTTTCTAAAGAATATCTCAATCTCTGGAACCCATCCTGTGGTTATTTCCCCAGTTCCCGAATGCATCATTGGAATAGACATACTCAGTAACTGGCAGAACCCCCATATTGGATCCCTGAAATGTGGAATAAGGGCTATCATAGTGGGAAAGGCCAAATGGAAACCATTAAAATTGCCATTGCCTAGGAAAATAGTAAACCAAAAGCAATACCGCATTCCTGGAGGGATTGCAAAGATCAGTGCCACCATCAAAGACTTGAAAGATGCAGGAGTGGTGATTCCTACCACATCTCCATTTAACTTACCCATTTGGCCTATAAAGAAGACAGATGGATCCTAGAGAATGACAGTGGATTATCATAAGCTTAACCAGGTGGTGACTCCAATTGCAGCTGCAGTTCCAGATGTGGTCTCATTGCTTGAGCAAATTGATACTTCTCCTGGTGCTTGATATGCATCTATTGATCTGGCCAATGCCTTCTTCTTGATACCAATCTCAAAGGGCCACCAAAAGCAGTTTGTCTTCAGCTGGCAGGGGCAACAATACACTTTCACAACTCTCCCCCCAGGGTACATCAACTCTTCCATCCTGTGCCATAATTTAGTCCGAAGGGAGCTCGATCGCCTGTCTATTCCACAGAATGTCGCACTAGTCCATTATATTGATGACATTATGCTGACTGGACCCACTAAGGAGTATGTATCAAAGACTTTAGATTCTTTAGTACAGCATCTGCGTACAAGAGGTTGGGACATTAACCCAACAAAGATTCAAGCACCCTCCACCTCGGTAAAATTCTTAGGGGTTCAGTGGTGTGGAGCATGTCGAGATATTCCTACTAAAGTAAAGACTAAGCTATTGCATCTGGCTGCCCCAACAACGAAACAGGAGGCACAACACTTAGTGGGCCTCTTTGGATTTTGGAGGCAACATATCCCTCACTTGGGTGTACTGCTTTGACCTATTTATCAAGTGGCACAAAAGGCCTCCAATTTTGAGTGGGACCTGGAACAAGAAAAGGCTCTGCAACAGGTTCAGGCTCCTGTACAAGCTACTTTGCCACTGGGACCATATGATCCAGTTGACCCAATGGTGCTAGAAATGTCAGTTGTTGATAAAGCTGCAGTGTGGAGTCTTTGGCAGACCTCTATTGGTGAATCACAGCATAGACCACTGGGATTTTGGAGTAAAGTCCTTCCATCCTTTGCAGACAACGACTCCCCTTTTGAAAATCGACTGTTGGCCTGTTACTGGGCCTTGGTGGAGACTGTATGCCTCACCATGGGCCACCAAGTCACCATGAGGCCTGAACTACCCATCATGAATTGGGTATTCTCTGACCCACAGAGTCATAAAGTTGGACGTGTGCAGCAACACTCCATTGTTAAGTGGAAGTGGTACATACAAGATCGGACCAGAGCAGGACCTGAAGGTACAAGTAAGCTGCATGAAGTGGCCCAAATGCCCACAGTCCCCACTCTAGAGAAGTCACATTACCTTCTCTCTCCCAGTCTGCACCTATGACCTCCTGGGGAGTTCCTTATGATAATTTAACTGGCGATCAGAAAATTCATGCTTGGTTCACAGATGGCTCTACACGACATGCAGGTGCCACTCGCAAGTGGACAGCAGCAGCACTGCAGCCCCTTTCTGGGATCTCCCTGAAAGATAGTGGTGAAGGAAAATCCTCCCAATGGGCAGAACTATGAGCAGTGCACCTGGCCGTTCAGTTTGCCTACAAGGAAAATGGCCAGATATGAGACTGTGTACTGATTCATGGGCTGTGGTTAATCGCTTGGCTGGATGGTCAGGGACTTGGAAGGAACATGATTGGAGGATTGGTGACAAGGAGGTATGTGGAAGAAGTATGGGGATAAATCTCTCTGAATGGGCCAAAAAGGTAAAGGTAATAGTGTCTTATGTGAATGCTCACCAAAGGGTTACCTCTGAAGAGGAGGACTTTAGCAATCAATTAGATAAGATGACAGGTACTGTGGAGACTGGCCCTCTTCCTTCCTCTGCCACTCCTGCTATTGCCCAATGGGCACATGAACAAAGTGGACATGGTGGTAGGGATGGAGGTTATGCATGGGCACAGCAACATGGACTTCAACTCACCGAGGCTGACTTGGCCACAGCTGAGGGCTCTATTTGCCAGCAGCAGAAACCAATGTTAAGTCCAAGGTATGGAACCATTACTCGGAAAGATCAACCAGCAACTTGGTTGCAAGTTGATTATGTAGGACCATTCCCATCCTAGAGGGGGGGCGTTTTGTTCTGACTGGAAGAGACACCTATTCTAGATATGGATTTGCCTTCCCTGCATGCAATGCTTCTGCCCAAACCACCATTCGTGGACTTACAGAACGCCTCATCCACCGGCATGGCATCCCACATAGCATTGCTTCAGATCAAGGAACTCACTTTACAGCAAATTCAGTGTGGCAAAGGGCCCAGGCCCATGGAATCCACTGGTCATATCATGTTCCTCCTTAACCTGAACTAGCTGGCTTGATAGAACGATGGAATAGGCTCCTGAAGACACAACTGCGACACAAACTATGTGGCAACAACTTGCAGGGCTGGGGCAGTATTCTCCAGGAAGCTGTATATGCTTTAAACCAGCAGCCAATATATGGTGCTGTGTCTCCACTAGCCAGGATTCATGGGTCCACGAACCAAGTGGTGGAAACTAGAGTGGCACCACTCACTATTACTTCTATTGGCCCACTTGCAGCATTTTTGCTTCCTGTCCCAGCAAACCTATGTTCTTCGGGACTGGAGGTCCTGGTCTTGAAGGAAGGAACTCTCCCACCTGGAAACACAGCACGGATTCCACTGAACTGGCAACTGAGAATGCCCCCTGGCCACTTTGGGTTTCTCATGCCTTTGGATCAACAGATCAGGAAGGGTGTCACTGTACTGAGCAGTGTGATTGACCTAGACTACCAAGAAGAAATTGGAATGGTGTTATATAATGGGGGTAAAGTAGAATATGTCTGGAATTCAGGAGATCCCATAGGCCAACTCTTAGTGCTACCTTGCCCTGTGATAAAAGTAGATGGTAAATTATAGCAACCCTATCATGACAGGACATCTAGTGACCTGGACCCCTCAGGAATGAAGGTCTGGGTCACCCCACCACGCAAAAAACCACAACCAGCTGAGATCATTGCTGAGGGCAAATTTAATACAGAATGGATAGTAGAAGAAGGTAGTTCTGCCTACCAGTTACGACCACGTGATCTATTGCAAAAGCGAGGTTTGTGATTGTTCATGTATTTTCTGTATATGAGCTTATTGAATATCTTTTCTTTGCTCATGTATCAGCTACAATTGGCCTCAGTTTGTTCTCATTTATATGTATGATAGATGTTTGATGTTAAATATAAGTTTGATTTCATTGATGTCTGGAAATTTTATATGGCTAAATAATTGTGTACAGGTGCCAGGTTGGCAAGGGGTGGATTGTTATAGGTAAGCTTGTGGTGCCAACATGGCCAAAGATGATCGGTACATCTGTTGTGACGACATGGCCAATGAACACACACGATCAATTGAAAGGCGGAAATAGAAAAGACTTGGCAAGCTCCGCCCTTGCTTTCTTGCTTTCGGATCTTCTGACCAGACAGCTGCCTTGTTTGTCCTGTGTCTCGACCTCCAAGCAACACTACCCGTGGGACACTTAATCGTGGACTGTGGAGCTATGAGTTGAGGTTCCTTCAAGCCCTACTTGGATATACATCTCTTGAGCTGGGGACTTTAGAACTCTGTCATCTGGCTGACTGTTGGTGATCTGCTCTGCTGTTTGCTGCCTGTGACCAGATAGCCTGAATAGAGACAGCCTGTACAGAGGACTACTCAGTGGCCCTCAAGACTTGAAGGACTGCCAGTTTTCTACCTGTCTCAACGCAAGTGAGTTGCACCAAGCAACTTTATACTGCTTTATAGTTAACTGTTTCTTTCTTATCTTATATACCCTTCTCTCTATATAAATATATAAAGAGAATTACTAGTGTCCTGGTTTCATTTCTCTAAGAGAACCCTGCCTGACACAATATCTATCTAAAATTGTTTTCTTGGGAGATTATACAACTCTTATCCCAATCCATCCATCTATTCATTGTGTCAAGCACATTTGTACATTTGTTGCCATCATCATTCTCAAAACACTTTCTTGATACTTCAGTCCTTGGTATCAGCTCCTCATTCCCATCCCCCCCCTCACCTTTGATTATTTATCAATTATTGTTTTTCATGTCTTACACTGACCAATGGCTCCCTTTACCCACTTTTCTGTTGTCCGTCCCCTAGGGAGTGGGTTATATGTAGGTAATTTCCCCCTTTCTCCCCCCCACCTTGCCCTGACCCTCCTGGTCTTGCTACTCTCATTACTGGGCCTGTGTCTGTCCTAGATTCCTTGGGTTTCCAGTTCTTCTCTGGACCACACCACTTGATTCTTCATGAGAGGTGAGGCTTGTAAATGCGGAGGCCAAAGCTTCTTTATTCTTCTCAAGATGCACTTATTGTCACTACAAAGGGAAGCAGTCACATAGTCACAGTACATATAGGCAACCCAAATCTGACAGTGTCTGTCTATAGTCTGCTGCCATGAACAAAGACCTTGTGTGGGGAGAAGACAGCATGTAGCCGTTAACCCTGTTGTGCAATTAGCAGCTAAGAAAGATGAGGTTTTCTCCCTGTGGAAGCAAATATGAGTTTATTTCTTCATACCCTGGCTTTCCAGTGGCACCAGGACCTTTTTGTGTTGTGTTGAAGCATTCAGCATTTTGCTGCTGTCTCCAGTGTGCGGCAAGCTCGTCACAGCTCAGCTCTAAGGACTGGATGTGAGGCCAGAAGGACACAAACACCCTGAAAGGGAGCAATTTGAATATTGAAAAGCAAGTCTCTTTGTGCCAGTATTTTATTTTATTTTTCTGGTTTTTGGTGAAGAAAGGGCAGAAAGCGAGGGAAGCACAAGCAATCTCCCAAATTCGGATTCCGCTTCTACCCATTGTGTTGGGTGGAGGCCAACACAGTGTCACCAGAGGACAGAATAGAGCTTCTTCCGAGATGGAGGCTGCAGCAGGACGTCGTCCTGCATGACACCTGCAAACCACAGTTCTCCTCGGAGCCTGGTCCACTGCAGGGCCACTGAAAGCTCTCTAGTGTAGAGGAAACCCCGCCCTCAAGAGGCTTGGCATCTAGATCAGCGGTTTTCCTTCTTCCTACCACCATGGCACTTTAACACTGATTCTCATATGGTGGTGACTCCAACCATAAAATCATTTTCGGCTGAGCCCCGGTGGTGTAGTGGTTGAGTGCAGTTCTGCAGCCCACTGGCTTGGCAGTTCAAATCCAGCAGCGGCTCTCCAGGAGCAAGGCTGGGTAGGGCCCACAACCACCAGAGGGCAGTGATGCCCCCCACCAAAATCATTTTCATTGCTACTTGTTGCAGTCATGTGCTTATGTTAATTTTATGATTGAAATGTAGGGGTGGAATCTAGCCTGTTAATCTGGAGATAACCATTGAGCAGCCAATGAGGTCTCTATGTGGGCATGGCTTTCTCCTGAGTCTTCTGGGAAATCTCGCAATATTTCCCTCGTGAAGATGAGAAGCTGTCTCCCCCAGTTGTTGGGAGTTAGTTTCAGAGACGATTAATCATGGACAAGACAAGCTGGCAGTGTTCGAGAAACTGGAGGAGCCGGCGGAGAGACCACACAGCTTTGCCCTGATGGAGCCAGACCTCTGAAGCTGGGGCAGCTACATGGAGACCTCTGCCAGCGATGAGTTGCTTCTGCTGTTGATGGACCCTGAGCCCTGGAGGCGAGGTGCCCTGCCAGCACCGGGATTCTGTACCCACTGACCTGTGATTTTGTGAATCGGAAGAAGACTTTATAGACTGATTTCAGGCATATGGGTTAATATCGGACTTATGACTTTAAACCGGACTGGGCTGGGATGCTTTCTCCATGTCCCATTCCTTTTGTATATAAACCCTTTCCTTATATTGATATGCATGTCTTTGAATTTGTTCCTCTTGTCTACTCGGACTAACACACTACTTCATCACTGTCATTTAGCTACTGTTATGAATTGTCATGTAAATATCTGATAGGCAGGATGTATTTTCATTGTTACAAAATTGAGCATAATTAAAGCATAGTGATTCATCACAAAAGCAATATGTAATTATAGATTGTGAAATATTTATCTCTAATGACAAATAAATGAAAATTTGTCTTGAAGCATGGTATAGCATGGGAAGCAGTCTTAAAATAACAACAGTAAACTACATTGCTACATTAGACAGTATACCTGAAAAGCCAAGGTCAGTGAGAAAGTTGAGATAAGTTCTTTCTCAAAGATCCACATATCTGCATGTGGGAAGACCCACCTAGAGACATAGAGGAGCGGTGCCTTGGTTCCTAAAACCATTGGAATTACCAGATTATTCAGACCATAAGACACACCCACTAACAGTTGCCATCACTTCTGAGTTGACCTCTCTGCTTTGAA